>KZ506579.1:83857-121500 GCA_002844005.1 Limosa lapponica baueri
GCAAGGATGTTCCTACAGCATATTCCTAGGTGAGAAGGTTTTTTTGGTCCTATAAGTCTGTGAGCCATGCTGTGGCACAGAAAAGGTGGCCAATAAATTTTTCCAAGTCATTTCATTCTCTACCATGCAAATAAATATTTATTGGTGGAGCACTTGAACACGAGCCTTGGAGTACCAGGTCAGGGTGGTGCCAAGAGCCTCAAATTTCTTCTGCACAGGGTAATTTCCAGCTGACATGTAAAGCTGAGGTCCTGGCATCAGCATGTATTGGAGATCTCACAGGCTTTCTTAGATGGACAAGGTGTGACTGGGTCAGTATCCCCCACAACTGGACCTACAACTTGGTTTTTTACTCCTAGATCTCAGGGAACCTTCCAAGTGGATTCCTCCCTTGTGGGCAAACAAGAAAGCTGCCGTGTCTCTGGAAGCCTTTGTCTCCTGTATTCAAGCATTAACAATAGGCATCTCCATATTCTGATTTGGGCTGAAAAATGGACAGGTATTTTTGGGGAACACCAGGCTCCCATGGACTTACAATCTTCTCAGCAAAAAAAGGCAATCCCAGTTTGCAATAGAAATATTTGGCTTGGTGATAATATTTGCAGCATGATCCCCAACGTTGCCACCAAATTCCCTAAAACTCCAGCATGCTTCTAGGATGGCATCGTGGATGTGCCTCTTGCCACTGCTTGTCCTTTTACACAGGTCATTCCACAAGGTGGCACTGAGACATTAATTTCTCCCTTAAAAGTGTACAGATGAGCTTCTCCGTTGGCTGCTGAAAATGTGAGAACCCTTTAGTATTAGGGTTCCTCCAGGCACTTTTATACATTAAAGGTGATCTGCCAACGTTCAAGGAGTGTAACAGCAACAGGAAAAAACATTCTCTGAGTCCTACAGGGCAGAGCACCACTACTGTGGCAGCAAACAAAACTGAAATGTGTGAGCCTGCGCCTGTCACCCTCCGCTTAATGACCAGCAGAGAAAACCAGGCAGCTCCAAAGGGCAATTCATCCCCGCCTAAAATCGGCATGTGAGGACAGACCTATGAGTCACTCTGGATGCTGGCAGTTTCCCTTTAGTGTCTGCACCAGGGATGTGGAACGATGGGCCCCAGCGTGCCCATCCACATGGAGATACCTGCCATCAGGTGAGCTGGACTGCCCTTCTTCCCTCCATCCAGATGTGGTGATCTTGAGCGCACTCAACCAACCATGTGAGTCAGTCATGGGCTGGAGCGCGAGGATCTGCCAGTTGCCCAACATGACCTGTTTGTACTTGCATGGTTTCACTTACCTGCAGGGCTGACGAGGGCCTCTAGGGTCACCAAATACAGTCCCCTACTAGCATAAGCAGCCACACCACATCCCTTTCCTGACCAGGCCAGTCACCATTTTAGGGGTAAGTGCTTTTCTCCCCAGCTGCTTCTGCTGGAAGCCTGTTACCAGAACTTTCTTCTTTGGAGATTAGAGATTTTCTTCTAATTTCTAGCCAAATTCTCGAAGCCATTTGTTCATGTGCCAGCATTACCCCATCGCAGTCATGATGTAACTCATCTCTTACAGGTAC
This sequence comes from Limosa lapponica baueri, assembly GCA_002844005.1. Classification (NCBI taxonomy): domain Eukaryota; kingdom Metazoa; phylum Chordata; class Aves; order Charadriiformes; family Scolopacidae; genus Limosa; species Limosa lapponica. The sequence goes on from KZ506579.1 coordinate 85,427, forward strand.
TATCCCATGAAGTTTTCCTGTTGGGTTCGTTAGGAGCGTTAGCTGCTCACGTTTAGCTCTGCACCACCTCTTGATGTTTACCTTGACTTGTTCACATGTTGAAACTTCACTCAACATTGACCATACAATGATTTTACTGTGTTTTCCACCGCACATTAAGCAACCACCTGCTAAACCAAACCCATTTTCTTCCCTAAGGCAGGTGTGCTTTCAGCACGAGTAATAGAGGCCTCAGTTTGGAGAGGAAAATTCTGGCACAGTCAAGGCACCCTAACTATGCTGGTGTTCATACCTATGGTACTGAAGAGCTGGGGGAACAACCCTCCTGGGTCCTGCTAGAGCATCCCTGGGAAGGATGAGTGCCCAGGGACTCCAGGGCTGTCAATGCTTCTGCAAGGAATAACATCTCCAACCCAGTTTGACAGTGCACGTGTTTCCTCTGCAGCCAGGAGCTCATTTATCTCTTAATTGTGCTAATCAACAGCTGGAATGTTGCCACTCTACTAGCTTCAGCCCTGCTGGTGAAGCATTAACTTCTCCCCAGAGGCTTAGAGGAGCATGACCAGACAGCACAGCAGAGGAGCTCCTCACCATGGATGAGGACAGCTTGCTCCTTCATCAGACCAAATGAACATGTCACTGAAACATCTCCAGACCCCTTTAGGAAGTAAGGTCAGGTCAGAGAGACCAGTACACCCCTGGTATGACCTTAGCTGTCCAGGACAGACCCCACTCAACATACCTAGACTACCTACACCCCGTGGTCCCACATCTAACATTCACAGTCTGTCTCATCCTCTCCTTAACAGACGGCAGGCACTGAGCGAGTCACAAACACCCCAGATACCCGTCTCTCAGCAGACGCCTTTGTTCTCCTTACTGTTGCCCAGCTCCCCATTCCCAGGACACCATCCTCCACAGCCTTTCAGCTCACCCTGCATGCCGTCACCCCCTGCCCAGAAGTTGGCCAAAAACACATCACCTGCACGTGCTCCTTTCCAGCGAAACCAGGCTAGCTCTTACCACGCTGGGCAGAAGTGGGAGCCAGAGGAAACGGCACAGGGATCTGGTGGCATGATGGTGGGATCCTGCTCCAGTCTGCAGCCCTCCGCTTCCCTCCCCGGGGGCACGGTGCCTCCCCGCCCCAGACTGCTAAAGCTCGCTCAGCCGGAGGTAATCCCTGAGGCGGTGGTGTCAGCAGGAGGGGACTTACATGGCTCTTGTTGGTCATTAGGGGGAGAACAGGGCTGCCCAGGAAGAGGTCGCCTCCTGGGGCAGTGCTGGCCCCATTGTTGGGCAACAGAGCAGAGGCAGGGACCTACCCACCCCACGCTGGACCACCCTCCCCTCCTGATCTCCATCTGGATTTCCAGGCAGAATTGGGTCGGTTTTATACACAGCAAAGCATAGCGGTATTTGATGCACCTTGCTGGCTTCCATCTGTACACAGGCCTGGAAAAAGTCTTGTCCGTGCATGCCCTAGGGTATTTAACAGAGAGAGAAACACATGGTGGCACCTCAGGTCCCACAAGAGGTCCTATCAGCTCCTCATCTGCTGTCATCCCCCATTCCCTGCCCTACCCCTGACTTGTGAGCATCTTTTTCTCCTGACCAGCTCAGATCCAGGCTCCCACCATTCCCCGTGTGTGGGAGCATCCCCCTGCCTGCCCCAGGACCCTGCTGAGGAGCTCCCCCAGACCCAGGTAGAGAGCAGTGGGCTCTGTGGGTGCAAATGTCCTGCTGAGCTTTGAGCCGCATGCTCAGGTCTGCTTTCAATCTACAGATAAGGTGAAAGCCGAGGAAGCCACAGGGCTCACAGGACATCATCACCCTGGAGATAAGAGGAGCCAGGCTTTCTCCTGGAAGAGAGTGAACACCCGCATTCTGAAAGGAGAGATTAAAGAGGAAAAGCTGCAGGCTTGGGGGGGAGGCACTGGGTGAGTTCAATGAGGTCCTGAAGTTGCAGTCTGATGGAGCCAGCATGCTGACCTGAGCCAGCATGTTTCCCTGCCTCTGACTGCACCCAAGAGACACCAAAGAATGGCTGTGTCCTCCCCTCAAGATGTGACGAGTTCACTCTCACGTATGGTGCTACATTACAAATGGAACCACTCATGGTTCAATTTATTCCATCTCCTCTACCACATTCCTCCTCCAGACGCTCCAGTCCAGAAGGGTCTGCAGGACCTGCCAGCCCAGTATCCCCCTAAGCGGCACCAAAAAGGCATGAGCCTGTGTTAACAGTCCCAAAGAGCAAAACCAGAGCAGGGGACAATGACGTGAACACAGCCACACCTGCTCCCTCGGCGCTGCTGGAGCAAGGCTAAGCCATTAGTCAATGCAGTCCTTCTTCACAGCCACCAAGATGCTTAAGGGTGGGATGCATCCAGACATTCCACGCACATAAGCTACACTCTTCAAGACATGGTGCTAAATCCATAGCCGAACTATAGAATCACAGAATGGTTAGAGTTGGAAGGGACCTTAAAGATCATCGAATTCCAACCCACTGCCCTGGGCAGGGACACCTCCCACTAGACCAGGTTGCTCAGAGCCCCATCCAGCCTGGCCTTGATCACCTCCAGGGATGGGGCATCCACAGCTTCTTTGGGCAACCTGTTCCAGTGTCTCACCACCCTTACAGTAAAGAATTTCTTCCTGATATCTAATCTAAATCTCCTCTTTTTCAGTTTAAACCTGTTACCCCTTGTCCTATCGCTCCACTCCCTGATAAAAAGTCCCTCCCCATCTCTCCTGTAGCCCCCTGCAGGTAGTAGAAGGCTGCTATAAGGTCTCCCCAGACCCTTCTCTTCTCCAGGCTGAAAAACCTCAATTCCCTCAGCCTGTCTTCGTAGGAGAGGTGCTCCAGCCCTCTGATCATCTTCATGGCCCTCCACTGGACCTGTTCCAACAGGTCTGTGTCCTTCCTGTGCTGAGGACTCCAAAGCTGGATGCAGTACTCCAGGTGGTGTCTCACGAGAGCAGAGTAGAGGGGTAGAATTGCCTCCCTCTACCTCCTGGCCACACTTCTTTTGATGCAGCCCACGATGTTCTTGGTTTTCTGGGCTGCCAGCACACACCGCCAGCTCATGTTGAGCTTCTCATCCAGCAGACCATCTTCACTGCTAGCTGTGATACGGATACTTTGTGGGTTGAGGAACCAACTAGTGACACTAGTCAGTACCCATGTGTGTAATCAGTGAATTACTGTCAGCCACACGACCATGTTCTCCCATATCACACCTGCCACGGGGTGTCCAAAGGCCATCCAGCGGCTGGCATGACTCATGGCAGCAGCGAGCAACGGCTGCCACGTGGGGTTCGTCCTTGATCTCTCTGCAGGGGAGAAAAAAGCCAGGATGCAGGCAGCTGGATCAGCTTTCTCAGAACCAAGTGGCCCCAGCGCAGAGGGCTGCTGCCGGCGCAGACGTGAAGGCATCCGAAGGAAACCCCCGATAAGCTCCTGCTACCATGGTGGGGAGGAGATGCCACAGATTCCTTGCAGACACAGGCAGAAATCCCTTCAGATGCTGCCCAGCGTCTCCTGGGGCCCCAAGGAGCCCCACAGGCATTTCAGTGGGGGGGTGAAGGTTTGCTCCAGTGACGGCCAGACACCGTCACCCTCATGCCCCCCGGCCCATTTGGCCTCTCCTGTGGTGTTTTGGGAGACAGGAAAGGGGGACCAGGTGTGGCGGATCTGGACGGATCCCTGGGCATTCCCATCTTATCAGTTCCTATGTGAAAAGCTACTGACCCAGGGAAACCCAGAGAAACTGAAAATCCATCCGTTGGTGTCACCTGAACAAAAGTCAGTTTTCCTTGCTCGTGTAGTTTCCCAGCACAAGTCCTGCGTGACAGAAGAAGCAGCAAATTCACAAATCAGCCCGTAGTAAGAAAAGCACCAACATGTAGTCTATTTCCTAAAACACATGGCACAACACATCAACGATCACCAGCAGTGCAGATGTTCCTAACCCATGGCAAATACTAAATATTGTCACTGCTCTTTATTGTCCCTATGTTTGTTTTTGCACAGACACAAGCACACACGTCCTTATCACCCATTTCCTAGTGAAGAAGTACCTGTTCCATGCCACCCTCTCAATTTTGACTTCGTAGGACCCCTCTTGGGAACAAAATATCTATTTATAATCTCATGAGAATGGCAAAGGGTCTGTCCCTCACTCCCGATGTGAATGAGTTAGAGCTCTCTGGAACCACCAGTTTCAGTGGCCACTGCGTGGCTGACTGTGGTGTCCAGTGGCATAGGATGTCCACCACCTCAGTCACAGGAACAGAAGACTAACAGCCTTTACTAGCACACTCTTGCATTGCTCAGTTGTCCTGAGACGACATGAAAATACTTGAAATACATTCCCAGCTCTGCTGCTCACCAGTGTGAGTCCTGAGCATCCACGCCTCCTCCCGGACCAGTTCCCCATCCACAGGGTGTGACCAAGACATCTTGTTCAGAAGCAGTTCAGGGTGGGCAGAGGACACATTTGCAATTGCTTACAGTGATCCTTACTAAAACACCTGCTCCAGCCTAGTGCTGGACGTGCCACTAGCCCCTGGGTCATCCTGAGTCATCCTCCTTGCTCTCTTCTCTGTCCCATGCAGATAGCAACCTCTCCCAGGACAGCAGAGGACACACGTGTCTCAGCATCCACTTCACCACTGGTGAGGCTAGTGGTCCTAAGAGCAGGTAGGAGTGTCCTTCACACCCTCAACAGGTCAAGCCAGCAGGACAGCTCCCTCTGGTCACCAGAGCACTTACTGCAATGCCCATAGCAGTGCGGCAACTCAGTGGCATTTTAGATACAGCAAAAGCTTTAGAGAAGGGAGATTTATTGCAGTGCAGTAGACTCTCACTTCTCCTCCCCCCCCAGGAGCTGGAGGAAGCCACATCATATGCGTCATTTAAAAGCAGACTAGAAGCAAAAGGCACTTGAAAACTCACCATGGGGAACAATCTTGCCCTGCTTTAGGGCAGTAAATAACTGACTTTGTCTAGTTCATCTGGTGTTTTATTGCCTCTGCTGTTTGTACAGTGCTTCACGGGGGAAAGCGAGCTAACAGAGCAGAGAGCCTGCTTGCCGCTCGCCTGCCCCCTCCCCTGCACAGGCACCATCTCCCCTCCTGCGCTTGTCTCCTCTGCACAGCCCCATGAGACAGCAGCTTCAGACAGACATGGCACTGCCACACCGTGGTCACAGAACACTGTCAGCAAGAGCCTGGGGGAGAAAAAGCAGTGCCAGAGCCACGGGAGTGGTGCAGGACCCCCTCTGGGGTCCCTGTGCTCTGCCCAGGGTGAGGTATCGCACCTTTCTCCCTCCTGGTCAGACTGACCCCTGACGTGGTCCCTGGTCCATGTGTGAGCTCTGGTCTGGGGAAGGGAGTTTCGGAGCAGGGCCTCACTGCCTTGCAAGTGCCATGGGGTTTGCCATGTCCCACCTAACCACACATTCCCTTATACTGGTGGCGCCTGGAAATTTAGGACATGAATAAAATCTCCTGAACTCACAAGACCTCTCTCAAGCCCACTCAAGCAACTACCTTTGAAGAAGCAAGGGGAAGATCTTATGACCAACCATTTTGTGGCATACAGGATGTTTGTGTATGTGGCCACAGGATGGTACAGGGGAAGATAGGTACCCGAGCTTCATAATGATCTTCTTGGGCTGCAGCTGGACTCTCAAAACACGTGTTCCTTCAAGAGCTTTGGAGAAGTTCTGGTTAGTTGTTATTTCTGTTGTAAAATTACCCCATGTTTTCTGGGCTCTGACACGTTTGGAAGCACCGCCAAAATAATCCATCACAAATGCCTTGTACCCGTAGGCAACAGTCTGATGGAAGACATCCTGCCCTGATCAACATCTGTGCAGAGCGAGATATGAGCCAGCAGTGACAAAAACATGTTTTGTTCTAGGTTGTCGGCACCAAGGAAAAAAACATGTTCATAATTTGCATTTGTTGATTCATACTTGCTAACAGGATAATAAGATCGATCAAGACAGAGAAACGGAGGTTAATAACTCATAATCACCTGTGATTTCTCAGCAGACTGACCCTAATCTGTAACACAGGGTCAAAGCCTAAAATATTCTGTCTATATGTCTGTATTAGTACAGGAAGACATGGACCTGGTGGAGCAGGTCCAGAAGAGGCCATGAAAAAATGATCCGAGGGCTGGAGCACTTCTCCTATTAGTACATGCTGAGAGAGTTGGGGTTGCTCAGCCTGGAGAGGAGAAGGCTCCAGGGAGACCTTATGGTGGCCTTTCGGTACTTAAAGGGGGCTTGTAAGAAAGATGGGGACAGTCTTTTTAGTAGCGCCTGTAGGAAGGGGATGAGGGGTAGAAGTTTTAAACTAAAAGAGGGTAGATTCAGACTAGATACAAGGAAGACAGTTCTTACCATGAGGGTGGCGAAACACTGTCATAGGTTGCCCAGAGAGGTGGGAGATGCCCCAGCCCTGGAAACAGCCAAGGTCAGGTCGCAGGGGACTCTGAGCAACCAGGTCTAGTTGAACATGTCCCTGCTCTTTGCGGGGGGGCTGGACTAGATGACCTTTAAAATTCCTTTTTAATGCAAACTATTCTATGATCCTATGATATCAGCTGACTCAATGCACATATATTTCTTCAAATGAAAAGATATCCTTTGGCGAAAGCAGCCCTGATGCTCATGAATTTCTCCCTGCCTGCTGACAGCCCCACAACGTGGAAGGAAAACTGCAAATCCGGTGGAAGAGTCCTTCAGTGTCAGTTCGTGGTTGCCTTGGATGACCACAAGTCAAATATATAAGAGAGATGGTGCTCCCACGCCCGGCGTCCCACCCAACCAGCTGTCTTTTTGACCGGTGCGCATCCCTCCCCAGATGCTGTCACCGCTTGCTGCAGCACTCGGCTTTAATCAGAGGTCTCCTTTTCAAGTGCTGACCCGTCCTGCCGGATCAGTCCTGCTTAGCTTTCAGCACCTGATAGGATCATAAGCTGAGGCAAACGTAAGCAAAGGATAGAAAGAGTGGATAGAGATCTAGAATCGGCAGTTACACATACAGCAATGTTGTGTTATGTGCAAAGGTGCATGAAATATGTTTGAGAAGAAAAAAAAAAGAGATCTGCATAGCTATGAGAGTTGCTCAGAGTCCAGGATATTATCAGATCTGGAAAAATGTGAATGAGTCACTGGAGCATCAGTCGGTGGCTGTTTACAGAAAATGCCACAAAATTGGCTGTTGTATTCCCTCTCCAGCATTTGTACAGTATCATTTCATGGTTTCCAAAAATGAGTAACTAAAATGTGCCATGGGCCACTTTCTTGCATTACAGTTATCCGGCACAGTAGCCTGTTCCAGTACAATCTCTACTCACACCCTCCTCCCCTTTAATATAGTGTTTAATAAAAAATCTTTTTCAGTTCATCATTGGAGAGCAAATGAAGGGCCTTTGAAAACTGTTTGGCATGTTCCTTCCACAGCTGATCTCCAACGAACCTGCTGGCACAGTTGCAGGGTGGCCTCTTGCCCAGGAGGGACACCAAAAGTCACTGCTCCAGCAAGTTTATAGGTGCCCTGTTCCTGCAGGAGCTGGAGCAGCATACCTCAGCTCCCAAGCATTTAGGACCCGCACAGCTTGAATGCTAGAGATCTGCAGACCAAGACAGGAGTCCTGCTGCCAGAAACAGGTCCTGGGGCACAGGGGGCTTGTAAATCACAGATGGTACCTTCAGCCCCAGCTAGGAGATGCCAGCCAGACTGCAGAGCTCCAACAGCATTTGTGTCATCCGTTGCACATGCAATAGCTCAACAAATAGGTCTTGGCTGCCCCTCTACAGCAGGATGGGTCCCTGGCCTAAGCTCTGCCCTGGGCTGGCTTCAGACAGGCAAGGACCTTGACAGCAGGGTAGCTTTTGGCTCAGCTCCCATTTCAAGCACCCCAAATGGGCAGGGGCAAGAAACAAAAAGGAGGCTAGGACAGAGGAAGGGGAGCCAAGGGGGAACGGCTTGGAAGCAGGAGGGCACTGCGCCCAGAGTCACTCTGATACCGCTCATGCAGCAGGGCAATGGGAGGCAAAATCACAGGGCCATGTGTGGTGGCTCCCAGAGCCTCTGCTCTGCGCTGAGCCTCTCAGGAGGATGGGTGGGAAGGATCGACAGGGAGAGATTGCTGCCTGCCGCTGTTGAACTTTGAGTGGCATAGGTGAGGTGATGCTTCCTATGCTGCCCCTTAGAGCCCAGAATTCCTGTTTCCACCATTACACCGTGCATTTGGAGCGATCTAGGACACATCCCACCCTCCCTCGGGTGCTAGACCCAGACAGTTCTTCCCATGCCTGCATCACACTCCGGGAGAGGCAGGAAGGGCAGGTCTGTTCTCCCAGGCTGCATGCAGCAACATCTCACAAAACCGGAGGTGCACTCCTCCATCAGCACACAAGGTCTTCTGGCCCAGTCTCCTGGCCAAGCTCCTGGCTCCAGGACCCTCTTCGTCACTCCAGAGAGGAGCACTTGGTGTCAGTATGCCTTCATACTCTTTATTTATAAGGCAGCCGCTTGGATGGCTTTAAATGATTGCATGACAGCCAGTTTCCCCGCAAACGTGGACACGGGAATCTAAATACCAACCTGTCTAGTCCTAAAATTAAAACACCCTTGTGTCATGCGGACTTGACCCCTCACTCAGTCACTCTGACCATCCATGCCTTAGTGTTTATCAGACCAGAGCACGCCTCGTTAGCCTTGTGTCATGGCAGCCTCCCAGCCCAGGACCTGCGTCATGTACATCTGACACCGACTGGGAAACCAGACCATGTCCAGAGGCAAAGATGGGGGCAAGATTTCATGCATACAAGTCAGCTGCAGAGACTGCCTCGCCGTTTGCCAGGCAGAACCGGTCTGCTGAAACTAGGAAACATCTAGACAAGTTTGACTGGAAAGCACCACTGGTGTTATTTGCACAGATTTCCTGTGTATTTTGCATTTGAGTCTGAGCCACAAAAAAAAAATAAAAATAAAAATAAATAAATACACAGAATAGACATGTTTACACACACAAACACGGTGCAGTGAAGGAGCAATCACTCTGTGACTGAGATACTTTTACCTGAATAATAAACAGATCCTTCATTCTCTCTATTACTGTAAAGGCAGTTGATGGAGAATCCATATTTGGACAGAGGATCTGCCTTCTATCTCCATATCACCCTTTTCAAACTGGTTGTAATAAGCTCTTTGGAACAAGGATTGGCTCTCCTAATGCATTTTTGTCAGTCTGGCACAGTCAGGCAGAGCCTAGAGGTACTGGTAATAACCATCTGTGCCAACATGAATTGTAGCAAGGAGGATGTACAAAGAGATTTTTGTCTCTCTTACAAGCAGCCGATCATGCCCCATGAGCTCTGTGTGTTAGCACGCTGGAGGAACCACAATACACCCCAGGAAACACATTTTGCTGCTGCAGATTTTGGTGCTGGAGGAAGACCCCCCTGTGGCTCTCTCTGCTGGCATGTATTGTCCCCTCCAAGTGCTGCTGTGTGATCCCATAAGGTGATGCCCATCAAGCATGGACTCCGGGCTCCAGCCAAGTTCCAGCTCTCGCTGAGCCCAGCTCACATCAGCTTTGGGCACTTGTGATTCTGAGCATGCCATATCTACTTCCAGCTCCAAGCCTTGATGATAAACTCACCTTGCTTTGTGTTTGTACTGGCTTCTGTTTATGATTAGGAAAGGCAAGTCAACCCTACATGCCATGTGGGATTGTCCAGGAAATGAATCCATGCTGAGCTCCTGCAGCACTCTCTGCCTTGTCACTAAATCCCCATGCTTTAATCCCTGGAGCACTTCAAGACTTGGATGTACCAGAACCTTCTCTACCTGTCCAGCCCTGGTGAGGGCCATACAGACATGACTCACAAACTGAGCCAGACCCCATGTTGTCCATCTTTAGTCCTGTTCTGTCCCACTGAAAGTCAGAGCCTCTATGCCTTACTCACTAGCATTTTCCTCAAATGAGTATCCCAGCTGTGCATGTTTCCAGGCCATTCCTGAGATTCATGAGATGAATCTGGTTGGGATGGGATTAAATAGTCCAGTAGAGAGTGGATCAGCAAACTCACACACAGCTCCATGACCTTCACAGTTGGTGGTGACATGAACAGGAAAGACCAGCAGCCTCCTCTGTCTGGCCAAGGAGAGATCCACAGTACAGACAGTACCAGAGAGAGGTGTGGAAACCAGCTCCTGAATCCTGTCTGGATCTGTCAGGTGCTCCTCTTGATGACCAGAAGAACAGGTGATTCTGGACATCTCTTGCCTCTCTAATATGTTCCTCCCTGAGCTGTCTTCAGGACATCTGCAGCATGGCTTCTCAGTTTTGTCAGTCCTGGTGTTGTCAGACCCTATCACTTACTGCTACATATGTTGCTGAACAGATCACAGAGAATCAAGTATTTGAGCAGCAAGAAGGTCACCTGCACTCCTTGTAGAGTTTGAGCCCAGTGCCTCCAAATCGGACTTTTGCTCTTCCCAGTTCTGAAACTGCCACTAACATTTGCTGCTGCTCCCACTTGGAGCAGATGATGTGCTAGTGGGGGAAAGAGCCTTCTCTTCCCTGCCTCAAACTCTGAGCCGTTACTCCCAAAGTAACTCAATGCTTAGATGGACATGGGCAGGCTTGACCATGGTAGGCTCCCTCTGAAGCCTGGACTGCTACGAGCAGCAGCACCAGCTGCCACTGCATTCCCAGAGAGCACCAAATCACTTTCGCTCCCTGTTCTCAAAGGTCTTGGTAGCACCAAAATATCTAAAAGGTCCTGTGGCATTGGGATCAAGGCTGCCCTTGACAGTGTCTGTCCTTTGGCTTCTTTGAGCTGTAATGAACTCTGTCCCTCTGTGTAGGAGGAAGAGTCTGCGTGGGGCCAGACACACACTGTGGAGAAAAATTTCCCCAGAACTAAAAACCATCATAAAGCTCTCTACCTTCTGGTCTACCTCCACGAGCTTAAAAGGAGAGCTCTACGTGTGTGTCCACATCTGCGTTTCTGTGAAAAAGAAAGGGGGAGACTGACTCGGTGCACTGAGGATTTCAAACAAAACAATTTAATTACACATATTTTCTCCCCATGAGGAGGATGAGAACTAAACATGTAACAGCTGTTGCTTAATGCATTCCTAGATAGCATACAGATATTATGCTGATAAGCACCACTTAAGAACTGAGATAGCAAAGGAGAGGAAGAGAAGTAATGATGCTAGTTACGCAGAGAGCAGGTCAGATCTCAGTGTGACTTGAAAACAACCTGGTTTCCATCCCTCCATTTATTGGAGCATTTACAGTAATGCATATAGCAGTGAAGCATTTAAATAGCATTTTAGAGGCAGTAAAAGCTTCAGAAAGGTGACATTCATTGCACTGGTGTACAGCCTCCCCTGGAAACTGGAGATACATCACACGCACCCTTTAAAACCTGACTTAAAAAATTACCCTTTGAAAATCAAATGTTGGTATGGATCCTGTGTTGGTTGAGGGACTCGATGAGACCAAATAAATCACACCTGTTTCAGATCTTTGGCTTTGACCAGAGCACAGCTTGCCAGGGGAAAGAGATGAGCAAAATGAAGAGGTGACCATCCTGAGCTTCCCACAGGCTGGCCTCTTCCAGCGCATCACGACAGTGCCTCCCATGCTGGGCCCGTCCTTTATTCCCAGCTCCAGGAGGTGGCAGTAACACTCCTGCCTTCAAGAAACTGCTCTTCTGTGGGACTGACACCCTCTCCTGCCCTGGGGACGGTAGAAGGACTGACGCCTTGGGGAAAAGCCGGTGCACACCAGCCCACTCAGGCACCCTCAGCTTCTCTAAGCTGAACCACCAGTTGCGGTGGGCCTAGCACTGTGGGCAAGCGTAGTATAAAGCACAGGGAAGGTATATTAAAAAAAAAAACAAAATTATTTCCATCTGACTTATTTTTTCATGTTAATGGAGGGGGAAGAACTCCTTCTGGGATTGAAACGAGCCTTGAGTCTCTGCTCATCATTCCCAGGGGCAAGCTTGCCAGCATTGCTCATTACAAACACTTTGCAGAAATATCAGCTGTATTGATTCTCTCCAGACATCTCTGAGACTAAAGACTGAAGACAAAGCCACAAACACATGTCAGAGAAAGAAGAAAGAAAAGAGAGAGGATGGTACAACTTTAACAGACCAAACATGTGAGGGGAAAAAAAAATAAATGAAGGAATAGGCAAAATCTCCTTGCATCCTGGGACAAAAATCCATCCTGCTAGTTCTCAGTACAACCCTGTAGTGGTGAGACTTCCACCTGAGAAAATTAGCAGTGATGTCATGAGTGACACCACTGGTGACTCCATTACACTGCTGGGATGGGTAAGCAGGAGCAACACTGGAACCTGACCATTGGTGAAAATGGATCTCACAGACTCACCAGGCAGGGTCCTGTGGTCCCTACGTGTGACAGCTTCTTGTGTTTGGGGACCTCTTCTCACATCCACAGGATACAACAATATTTGAAGGTTTATATCTGCCAAGCTATGGATGAAGCCCAGTAAATGCAATTTTTGAAATTTTTAGTGAAAGACACAGGCTTTGGCATCTCAGGATGTCTCCAGATTTACCTTCACCTGAGCTGGTGTTGATTTACTTTAACAATAGCTAGTGGTCAAGCAACTTCTGTATAACCTGTTCCAGCTTTATCTCCGTGATACCATATATGGTAAAATGTCCGACAAATGTAGGTAGTCACTGCGTAACAAGAAACACCCCTTCATGTTAATTGAGGCTGTGGGAAGCTGTTGATCCACTTTCAAACTTTACATGGAAACCACCGAGAAGGAAGGAGAGTGTGGTGAAGAAGCACATAAAACTAGCCCTAAGCGGACTCCAGGACTGGGGAGGAGAAGACCCCCACCATGAACATTGGGCTTCTCCCCGTGAACGGCTTGGAATACTGAAGACTCACAGTCTTCTCACAGAGACAGCCCAGCACCTCCCTGCTTGAGAAGGCTGGTGCCACCAACCGCAAGACTCAGAGGGACATCAGAAGGTGAGGACAGCACTGGAGAAGAGGATTAGATATTAGTAAATTCTGTTTTATAACAGTTTTAAGAGTATTATTTTTGATGAGACTTTTCTGTATCAGTCTGCATTATAAGTGTTAGTATTGCCACTGGACTAGTAATAACTTTATTATGTCTTGATTAGACTAAAATTTTGAGTAAGCTTTTTGCTGTACGTTAATATAATATGTTCCTCTTTGCCCATAACAATACTTTGAGCATAGCATGAAAAATCCATTATAGACACTTGCAGAGCTGAGAAGGCCTCTCCAGGCAGTGACTTCAATGACATGAGAGAAGCCAATACAAGTCCTTTCCCTCAAAGTTTATCCTGCCTGGTTTACCTGTTTGAAGATGCATAGTACAACTATTACTCTCACAGCAGCCACCAGCCTCCAGGTATTGATTGGCACCAGGAGCCAAGATTTTGGTGAAATCAGCGTCAGTAGTAAAAGGTGCAGCCATTCAAAATACTCCTGGTGGGCCTTTTCCACCTTAAATAAATGTATCATCTACTCCCAGCTCATGCTTACACACGCACACATAACCCCTTACTTCTTTGGCTGTCAGTTGAGCTCTTAATTTATCCAAATTGGTATTTTTCACAAACTCCTGCTCCTCTCAAATTGCTGTGAGCTGAAATAACTCGTGAAGGAGAGAACATTCACACCCAGGGCAGGGCACAGGCTCCCTGTCTTTGACTCATCTACAGTCATCTCAGATTCAGAGTCCTTCTTTGAGAAGGTAATTCTGACTGAAGAACTCCAGGTGCAGCTGGAAAGGTGTCTCCAACAAGAGCCACAGCTTGGAATGAGAGAGAGAAACATGTTTCTCACTGCCATGCTCATCACATTGTCACAGAATCATAAAATCACAGAATCACAGGATGATATGGGGTTTGAAGGGACCTCTGGAGATCATCTAGTCCAACCCCCCTGCCAAAGCAGGTCCACCTAGAGCAGGTTGCACAGGAACATGCCCAGGCGGGTTTTGAATGTCTCCAGAGAAGGAGACTCCACCACCTCTCTGGGCAGCCTGTTCCAGTGCTCTGCCACTCTCTAAGTAAAGAAGTTCCTCCTCATGTTTAGGTGGAACTTCTTATGTTCCAGTCTGTGCCCGTTACGTCTTGTCCTGTCACTGGGCACCACTGAAAAAAGACTGGCCCCATCCTCCTGACACCCACTCTTTAAGTATTTATAGGCATTGATCAGATCCTCCCTCAGCCTTCTCTTCTCCAGACTAAAAAGACCCTCAGGTATTTCTTGATCTCTGTCTGTTCTGACTCTGCAGCCTGCCTGTAGGGACAAGGGTCATCACAGAAAACACCTGAAAAGCCCAGAAAGTGTAACAGAAACTTCCTCATCACCCAAAACTCACTGCCACCATCCAGGAAGAGGTAGAAACCATGGTGACATGTCCCCCATGCAAGGATCCCAGCTGATAAGTAGCAACAGAGACTGAATAGTCTGAAATGACTCTTGTTAGAAGATGTGGAGGCGTGAGTCAACCCAGATTTTACTGTCAAGCTAACCAAACAGAGTTACTTACTTTAAATTTCCCTATGCCAAACTTCTGCTTATATACATTTCTATCAAAGAAAAATACTCATTCTGAGAACATTACACTTTCTGATAGGAAAAGTGGGAATTCAAAATTTTCAACCGCCTTGGCTTTAAAATATAATTTTCAGCCTTGTCGTCCACTCTTCACAGGTGGTTCAGCACTGTTTGTAGAGTACAGTGGTCTTCACTGAGGTGTGTTCACAGTAGCTGACTGAGTGTTTACCTATTAAAGCATTTACCCAATAAGACATTATCCAGCAATGGAGAGTGTCACTTGGTTTGGAGTTTATTATTTCAGATTTGGGGAGGGGAGGGGGGGGCTCTTCCTATGACTTCCAGTCATCTTTACCATATGTGGCAGCCTCCAAAGACTATTTTCCCAAGGACAAAGAGAAAACAATTCCATCTTCTCCTTTCTAAAATAGATGGGGGCAGGGAGGGATGGGTGAGAGGAGGGTTGGGGGGTGGATGTGTGGAGAATATGGCTAAGGAAAAGTGAGAGAGGTATCTTTGTTAGAGGCCCACCACAGACAGACTGCACAGACAGATTGCAAGGAGATGCAATCAGGTTTCAGACTCATCTTTGATGTAGGAGAAAGCAAGCATTTTAAGTCAAGAAAGACGTTAAAGCCCGTATGTTTCTACCTATTTCCACAGATCAGATTTGAAGAAACAGATTTTTAAAAAAACAAACTTGCAATTAAATTGTGAGATTTGGTCAAAAAATACACTGCCTCCAACTGATCAACCAAGCTTTGACAGTTTCCAAGGTCCCTCCCAGTCACAATAGTACATTGCAACTTGACATAACGCTCTGAAGGTTTTCTGGAAATATCCCCTCAACCCCATCACATGTTCTAGCAAGCGGCCCCAGAGAAAGGCTCTGGGTCAGCAGGTGCATCGAAACCTATTTTATTTGCTTAAGCTGAAGGCAGTGCAAAACATCAAGCAACCCAGCAAGACTTTTTGCAGGAAAAGATGACTCCCCTTCTGCTTTACTGGCTACAGCAGATAGCAGTATGACCCCACCTCACAGGATGTACGTTCAGGTCTTAGTATTGTCTTTTTACCTTTATGTCCTCCCCCAAGTCTGATCAAGACCTGAGGACAGCAAAGTAAATTCACCTTCTGTGCAGAGGATACAGCTGCATGCCTTCTGCTGACATGCTGCACCATGCCCTCAACAGGAAATAAGTTAAAATCTCCCAAAAGTGTGCAACAACAACTATGTAGACCCAAACCAGGCCAATAAGGGAAAATATTTCCCCAGCTGCCCAGCATCCAGAGCTGGATGATCTCTCAAACTGATCCATTGCCATTCAGGCACAAAAGAGGCAGTCAGATATTCAAAGCAGCTCAGCATCCAATGCTCAGGAAGGTCACAATGTTGGCCTTTCAAAATGTGTCCCCTGTCTTCTTGCTGATCCTCTGATTTTCCTCCCGTCTCCCAGTTTGCAGTGTATGTGGATAACCCGTGACTCCAGTGGGAGCTGGAGACGGCAGCAAAAGGAGGTGAGGGATCGGTTCCAATAGTGGAGGAGCCATTTACAGCCCCTCGGTGGAAGCCAGCTTCCTCCCCTGCCTCCACTCCTCCCATAAATTCATTACAGTTCCCACCAAGTGGCAGCTTCTCCGCTTTCATGGCTTTTCCCCGTGGCCTATGACTGCTTTTGGCACTGTGCTGCATGCACCAAAAGCAGCGTCCAAGAATCCAGAGCTGATGGAGCTGCTAAAGGCACGGGAATTATGCCTTTAAAGAGAGAAGAAAACAAAACTCTTCCTAGCCCTGTGGGGAAAAGGCACTATTAAAAATAATTTGTTCTGTGACTGGTGGAATTTAAAAAGTGTGCTTTCCTACAGTTCCCCCTCCAGCCTCCTCCACCACAACGCCCCCAGCTCCTTTGGGAACCTGCTACTAGTTTGGCTGGAGTTCTGGGTCCATGGCCAGCCAGCCTGCAGCTATACCTGCGTTGCTTCACTTCCCAGGATATAAGTGCTCCTCGGCCAAGAGGCAGCAGCGCCGCAGAGCATATATTGTATATTGAGCTGAACTCTGCCTTGAGGGCTTGGCTTGTGGGGAGGAAGCAGGGAGCAGCAATAACATGGATCCTTCTGCTCGATCCAGCCGCCAGTTTTCACAAAACTGTGGTCAAATCCAGATCTCGGAGACCTTTCACAAGATGACAAATAAGGTGGAAGTCATACTATGGGTTCGAAAGCTTTTTGGGGGCATAATGGGGAAGGGGAAACAAATAGAGGGGAAAGAATAAATGCAAAGCTTCATTTTCCTAGGAAATTAGGTTTAAAAATACTGGCGACTGGCACTACTGTGCACTTTACACACTAATTTAGTACAGGATAGCCTGCAGATATCAATAGGAATCCATTAGGGACACAGTGAAAGTGTGAGGTCATGCTTGCTGCAGCTTGTAGCAGATCTGCTGGGCCCATTAAAAGTCCCTTTCAAACTAATTTCAAGTGAGTGTGAGTAATTAATCAGAAAGGCCAAAGAGGGAGATAGAGAAAGGAGAAAAGACATGCACTAATAAAATCTAGGCTGAAAGACAGCGTCTCACTGGCTGCTAAATTGTGCCTGCTCCTAAAGCAGGAAAAGGACATGGCCTTGAGAAATGGAAATCCCCCTGCTCATGAGTAACTGAGTGAGCACTGGGTTGGGGAATTGATCTCCTCGAGAGGCCAAGATATTGCAGCCTCACTGGAAGTCGAGTGTGACCCCATTCAAGAGCCCACCAGGTCCCCCAGAAACTCTGGTTTCCCTGGCTGACAACGTTCTCAAGAAGCTCCAGAGAAAACCAGTGAATCCAGAGGAACTGCAATGTGCGGCGCTGCAATAGGGCATAGCTTCTGATGATTCCTGAGGTTCCTTCATCTCTGTTTTTCTGGGATACTATGGGTTTTCCTGCAGGTGTCAAACATTCGTCTTTTGAAAAGCAACACTGTGACGTGCCACAAGAGAAGGTAGCCAAAATGTGTTACAAAGCTCCACTGTCCACATCTCCTGCAGTTACCATTACAACCTTAGGCTGCGCTGATCCAGGGCACAATAAGAAAAAGCAGAATAAGAATAGGGAAGTGACATTTAGCACCCATAGCACGTGGCATCAAGATCTGCCAACTGTCTAGTCCACATCAGAAAATATTCTGCCTGCCAGGATGATTTTTTGTTTGAAATTTTCATATTTTTTTCTAGATTTATGTCATGGATTTGCCCCTGACAGTGAATTTTATTCCAGATATTTTACACATATCACTTCTGTCACTGAGGCCTGTCTCCATAATAGCTAGGAGGTGAACAGTCCAGTTCAGGGCTTCAAAAGCTCAGTTTCTTTCTTTTACATTTCTTCTGGGCCTCCTGTCTTGATGAAGTGCTCCAGCCATTAATGAAACCCAAAAGGCAAAATGCAGAGGGAAGAGGTGAATCTTGTGCCAGCCTGTGTCCTCCCAGAGAATCCTCCTTGAGAAAGCTGCACATCTTGTTGCAGTCAGATGAAAGCCACATGGGTAAGGAGGTACTGACACAAAACAGGACAAGAAACAGGGGGATGGACCTTCCCATTGAGTCGCTGACAACAACGGGAGAGAGGCATCCTTTCAGTAAAAAAACAAACAAAAAAAGGTTTTCTATTTTCTTTCCCCTGTTTCTCACAAAGGTATCCTTATTATTTTCCCACACTGAGCTGCCCATCAGCTCCCATTTCAATTAGAAAAGCTATGCCAGAGTCACTGCCTGGATTTTAAACCAGCTCTTCTTGCTCTGGCTCCTTCCCATGGGCTGTGTTGAGGCACCAGGGAGCTGAAAAGCTGAGCTGATGGGGGTTTGGAGGTTTTGTGGCAGTGCAGCTCAGCCATGGAGGGTTTGCTTCAGAGCTGGGACTGCGGCAGCGGGATCTCTAAATGCAGGGGAAGGAAAAGCCTGTGCCAGAAATAGCTGCAGTGCTCCAGCACAACCGCCCTCTCCCCCAGCCCACCAGGCAGACACCATCTTCCTGTAAATTACAGAGAAGGGTGTGTTGAGCAGTTCCTCATGTGTCCCAGATGGGCTGTGGGGAGAGGAACTGCCACAACCAGAGTGCTAGGGTGGGGAGAGGTAGGGGAGAGGATGGATATGTACCGGGAATGTGCCTCACAGAGCTCAGTAACTTCTGATCCCCCATCAGTTCTTCCCCTTCTCCTGCTCAGAGATATCCTGAACAGTGTGGGAGTCTCCTTCTGGACAGTCTAGGCCACCATCCTTATTGCATAACCAGCCATGAAACACCAGCAGCAAGAATATTTCCTCATGGAACACGAGGGAGACAGACAGATGCAAGAGACACCGTTTGGGTCTGGTCCAGATTGGTTGGGTGTTCTGCCAACCATCTGGATGTAAGTGGGGGTTTCCACAGCTATTTTTCATGCTTGCTTACCCTTTAACCTCTCCCACCAGGTGACGTGAACAGAGCCCACAGGCAGGAGTTTCTACACAGAACTGGAGGGAAGAGAAGCTGGAAATGGGGAATGACGTTGGTTAATGACCTGGTAACACTTGAATGATGTTGGTTAATGACCAGGTCTACTTCTACTGGACATGGCTCTTATATTTCCTGCAGGTCATTAGTGTCCTAAGCACCATGTGCTCTCAGTCTGGGACCATTTGTGGCACATGGTACTTGTTAGTAGTTTTGGCAGCTTATAGCACCTCTGGTGCGTAATTTGCAACATGCTCAGTTCCTGTAATCTGACGAATCTCGTAATACTATAATGAACTTCTTACTGCACCCCTCTTGCCTTCATGCAATTATGGAGGATCTCAGCTCCCATTTCAGAGAAGAAGAGTTTCCCACACTTGTGTCTGCAAATTTCTTGAGGGAACCATAAAGATTTGAAACCACAAGGCAGATAAATCGAGCCACAGCTGCAGTCTTAGAACAAGGAGACTGAGTCACACTTCTCAAACGCGGCGTGTCAGACCACTGTCGCTGTATGTGAGCACTAGACCATGGACTCAGTAACACAGTAAATAAAAAGCAAGGGGGAGATCAAACAATTAAAACATCTTAAATCCATCATTTTACAGACATGTTGTAAGGGAATTTTAACATGAATTAAAGCCTGACTTCTTAAGCATACCCTGAGCCTTGCAGTGACCCTATGGATCAGCATCCTGCAACACCATCTGCTAAAGCTCCCACCTCTCCAGAGGGCAGTCAGCTCCTACAGCTTGAGCAAGCTTCTTCACTGAATACAAGCTTGCAGCCAGACATTTTGCACAGGCTGTGACAAGCTTCTTCCCAAATTGCATCAACCGCTTTGGATCCAACAAACCCTACGAGATGGGTGCTCATCTGGGGACCACAGCAGACCTTGTAGTTTCCTAGAGTTGTCAACTCACAGCTCCCCTCAACCTGCCCAGAGACCAAAATATGCAAACAGCTACTTGTTTGGAAATCAGCTGCCAATAGTTTTCATGTTTTCTCTGGCAAGCTACACCATCCCATGAGGTCTCCAGCAGAAACCTGCTTAGAGAACATGTGCTGTGATCTGACATCCCTTACCTGATTCTTCTGGAGACGAAAATCTGAATTCATAGCTGCAACAACACAGGTTTCTGGGCAGGAGGCCCAAGAGCTTGTTCCCTAGAGACGGAATCAGACATGAGGTGTGACCATGGCAGGCAGTGAACTGTGGAAGGAGGATTTCCCTTCCTGTGATCTGCAACTTCATACAACAGAACAACTGTGCCTCCAGTGGCAGCAACCAAGCATCCAGTCCCACCACTGACTTGCGCGTCAGCTCTTGTCCTAATAGCTCCTAAGTCTTAGAGCTACGGTTACTTGGAGTGATTTGTGAGGTCATTCAAATATAGGTGCAGGGGTGAATTTTATTTTCATTCACTCATCTGCACGAGAGCTCCAATGAGTCTAACAAGATGATCTACCACAGTTCAGCTATGTCTAGGGAAGGGGAGAAGCTTCTTATATATGGCAGCAATAAAGATGGGCACCAAATGCTGTTCTTCACAATATGCAATCCAGAGAAGAATAAATATGTGTGACGGTTTGGGAACAGCAAGTTTTCATCCAGTAGAGGTAAAGAGGTAGGAGCTGAGAACATGAGGCTTTAGACACGAGGGTAGCCTATTCCTTTGTGCAGTGGGATGTGGATCATTTGGACTCTGTGCTCCACAGCTTTAAGATAAAATTTATTCTCCAAGGAAAAGACAGAACCCTGTGGATGGGATCCTCTCCACTTAACATTGTATATACAATGGAGGTGCCTCTATTAGTGGTGGACCTGTCAGTACAAACAGGAACCTGCAGTGTGATTAGAACTGGAGAAACCGATCTCCAAGGACTGTATTGACTCAGTCTCCCTAGGAGTTTGATGACATGCTCAGGTGGAGACACCTACCTATTGCAGAAGCCTACGTTTGGTTAGATGGCCCCAGTCCTGCTCTCCTTTCGTGAAACAGGCAGGGAAAATTATTTAATCTCTAGTATGCAGCAGGACACATGTTCTTCCTATCTGCAGGGAAGACTGCTTGCTCACTCACTGCTTGTCTTCATTATGCCTTTGAAGAGCTGTAATCCCCAAAATACCTACTGGACCTGCTGGCCCAGGCTGCTGGACAAACTTCTTTATAGGACCCCTGGTCATTATATAAAAGAAACACAGCAACAACTTTGCGTTCCTTTGCAAACTCCAGGCCATGGTCTGGCCAGATAAACTGTGTCCCTGTGTCCCAGTGTCCCGAAATCCTGGTGTGAAACTGCTGAGGGCAGGAACGCTTCCCAAAAGTGGAAGAAAACTGTTCCCAGCTGCAGATATGCTGGAAAGAAGGATCCAAGGGATTTCAGTATCTGATAAGAACTGCCTTGCATGAGGCGTAGCTGCACAGAGACACAGCCCCTTCTCCCCAGCTTCTCCTGCCCTACTCCTCCCCAGTCCATCCACAGAGCTCAGGGCTATGTCCACCAAATAATAGCTCAAATCCTCCCCTTCCCTCACCCTGTGAAATCACCAGCCTTTTCGGCAAAATTATTGCACATCTGTCTCTCTATCTCAGATCACCTACAGGTTTTCTGGCTGCCAGAAGGCTTTCTGGCCAGCTCAGCTCTTTGGGAAAGAATTGAAACTTCAGAGGAGAGAGGTGGGAACAGCAGGAGATGGCTAATTTTCCACTGTCTGGGAAGAGAAGACAATAGTCTGAGTCCTCTTCACTGCAAAGGGGGAGATCAAAGCTGTGGCTGACATGGTCAGTATTGTGGATAAGGAAGGCAGCATCCAGCCATTCAAGGCTGTGAGCATCTACATCTCGCACGCCTGGTAGCTGAAGTGTCTGCAAGATCTAAAGGAGGATCTGGTATTTACATGTCTGCGTGTGTGCATCTGTGTGGGAGTAGGGTTTGTATATATTATAAGGAGAAACTCCAGATGGAAACAACCCAGACTGGTGTCTAAGGCCTGGTTCAAAGCCCATTAAAATCAGCAGAAGTCATTCCATTTACTGTGAAGGGTTCTGGCTGCATCTCTCCTCACCCCTCCCCAACATGCCTATGAGCTCAGGGCTGCTCCCTGCTGCATATCCTCAGTTAAACCCTGTGAGCGATGGGGCTTCCCATGTTCACCAAGGTGGCTCTTTTACAGAGAATCGCTGGAGATACACCCTCCCCTGGTGTTCACACCCTGCAGATACTTAGAGGCAAGTGTGGCTCACTCATGACTCCGTGCTCAAGATACTGACATCCCATTGTTTGATTTGGTTTTGTAAATTGGCGCCACCAGGTTTCTTTCTGCCTTTTGTGTTGCTTTTATCTGAACACACTCCAGCATCATCTCCCTCCCCAGCAGCCAGATTTGAGATCAGGAGAGCTTGTTATCTCATCACCTGGTCTATCACGTTTCCACCAGCTCTGCCTGAGCTGCCTGTAACCTGTCTGCAACTAAAGCATCGTTTTCTGAAAGGCCTTCATGCTGGATTTGCAGACATCAAAAGCCGATGACCTCTTTGCTCTAATGGCTGCAGTCTGTGCACGGTGACGGTGTGACTTTGTCTCCTTTGGATTTGTTAGGTTTCTGCTGTGCTCTTGTGTATAAAAGAAGCCTTTAAGATCTTATCGTGTCCATATAAGTGTGTTTATAGCCTGTAAACAAGCCACCTCTCTACCTCCATTTCAGTAAGATCACAGGTTTGTGCTCCTGAAAACTTTCACTGTAAGGCATTTTATTTCATGTTTTCCATTTTCAACAGGCTTTAAAAATGTGGATGCTGGAACAGGACCAAGCATTAGTGTAACCAGTCATAAAGGTGCAGGGTTGTTTCCACTCTTCACTCCCCCATTTATACAGCCACAGATTGCAACAGCTTGCTTTGCCACAACACTGAGTTAGGGGTCAAAACTGAGCTGCTGCTTCTCTCTGCACCACTAACCCATGTGAGAGACATTGCTGTCTCCTCTCCTCCTCCTTGTCCTCACCAAAGCACCACCCCAACCCCATGGGTCTCTGGACATGTCTCACCCAAATCTTGACCAGGCTGAACAAACCCATTTAGCTTTTTCATCCCGATAACATCACAGGTCAAAGTGGAACAAACAGAAAGTGGAGGGTTGAGCCATCGAAGCAGATCGAGATTTGCCATGGGGGTGCCACGGACAGTAATGTAATGTTCTGCATGAACGTGCAAGAGATGTGTTCAGGGATAATGTACTTCCACAGATAGAGAATTTTTTTAATTCCAGGGTGTTATCAGATCTGGAAAAAATGCTGAATGAGTGCAGTAACAGTCTATTGCTACATCATGAAGGGGGAGCTGTATTCCCTCTCTAACATCCACACTGTAATTGCACAGCCTCTGCAAATAATTAACTGAGCCTAACCAGACTCTTACCTGAATTAGATCTGTATTATCAGTTCACTCCCCACCCCAAAAATTAATTTTCACTCTCAGACCCACACCCCTTTATTATAATAGATAATGTGAAAATCTCACCCAAATAATTTGGTGGGAATATTAGAAAGAAAGGAGTTTCAGCTTGTTTGAGAAGAAGAGAAAGTCTAGAGGAAACAGAAATTACAAGAACATTCAAGTCCCCATGCTGATCACATATATATTCATGGGTACGTCTGTAGGCGTAGTTATCTCAGTACTGCCACACATGATGGTCTGGTTTCAGCAGCCGAGGCTTTCCGTGGTGCTCTCTGCCACAGCATTGAACTTGGGGATAACATTGCATTGCTTGATCACTGTAACACAACGTGTGAGACACCGCACACTTGCACTCTGAGCCAGGGCTATTAAGGACAGACACAATTATGCAGTTCACTTAATAATCCTGGAGTCTGCTCAAAAGATGGGCCACTCATCTAAGGACAGGTGGATAGCGAAATGTTGGCGTTTGCTAAGGTCCCTCCAAACATTCCACAGCCCAGCATCTCCCAGAGGTCCCATTGCTTTACCCTTTGCCCGCATCCCAAACTGCCTCCCGAGTACAGTGATGCTGCCTGATGTGCTGGTTTTCTTCAGTGCCTTTGTGGGACCAACCTGAGGAGATCCATTAGGGCAAGCAGTGGCTGGAGCAGAGCAGCCAGGTGGTGGTGAACGTAGAAAAGGGGAGGCTACACGAGCTATGAGTGTAGTTTGGCCAACAGAAGGGAAATAGGCTTTGGGCTGCAGCTTTCCATTACTTGGGCTCCCAGCAGCCTGTCACCGTAGAAAACTGCCTATTTTATGAAATGAAACTTTCCTAAGGTAAGCATTTATTCCAGATAATCACAAAACCTAAGAGGGAATGGGATAGTGTCTGGCAAAGCAAGAAGAACAACCATGAGGAGAAAGGCTCTTGCCAGGAGCAGTTTGCTTGTAGCAAAGAGTTGCTGACTCTTCTCTGAAATGGAGACTATTCCAGGGCTGTCCAGAGGCCACAAGCATCCCCCTGAGCTGAGGGACTCCTCCTACCATGGACAAATAGGATACAAGGGAGGGGAAAAGTGGAAAGTTACATCCCTAATCAGAATAAACCTCTTGGGAACTCACCTCCAGTACTTTTCAGAGCCTGGAAAAGTGGCTTTGAAACTTATAATTTATCCTGAGATAGTGGATGTAGACTTTAAGGCTGTCTTGAGAGCTCCTGTTGCCTGTGCAGTGTGTGGACACCTCATGCAGTCTCCCATGGTCCCAGTGTGGACAAAGAGCTCAGAGAATGCAACAGAAAACCAATCACAATTGGACTTATGAAGCTTTACATCAGATTAAATCAACGACAAAACAAAAGAAGTGCAAGTACTGTCTTTATTCTGTGAAACTGTAAAAGAAGTTTACAAACTCCCCGCATAGGAGAAACCACAACAAACAGGACTCGGTGCAAACCACTGCTGGAGTTTGTCATGGGCTTTGCTTAACCCAGTACCAGAGAGTATCAGAAAAGAATCTTCTCCAAGATGAATCGTGACAGGACAGGGAGGAAGAGGGTGTTTGAAGGGGCAAACCCAGAAGTCAGTCTGGCCAAAGCAGAAGCTGGTGTGCATTGGAACCGCCTTAACTTTATGTCCATCATCCCCAGATTGTTTTTTCCATTTCCTACAATACTGCATTCAGAAATGGTGGTGCAACCCTTCATGGCAGCTTTCAGAGACAGTCCACCTACACAGGAGAAGAAGTACATTCCATGTGTCAGGTGAACCAGTGGCCCTAGCTGTTCCCTTCCTTGCTAATGCGGTCCCCAATTCCACCCCCAAAATTGCTTATTCTTGTGTCCAGTTGGCTCCAAACCCACAAAACCATTCCTGTCTGTTCCTATCCCCTGAACAAATTTGAAGCAGCAGCAGGGTCACCCAGGTGGACTTGAAATCCAAAGTTTGTCTTTTCTTTCTTTCTCTCTTTCTTCCTTTCTTTCTTTCTTTTGAATCAGTATGATTTAAAAAAAAAAAAAAACAAATATTTTATATTTAAAAGTTGAAAAGCTTTTAAATAGGTTTCTTTCTCTCGTTTAAAAATTCTTCTGTTCATACCTTGCCTAACTTCCTAAAGAAACCAGGGCTGTGTGACAGTACTGCAGGTGTTCAGCATCTTCTTCTCTCTCTAGCCCTCTCATGACATTTGAGCGGGATGACCATCCCTCAGCCAAATTTGATGTAAGGGTGAGAAGTCGCAAAGACATCACAGCCTGAGCCATTTATTCAGATAAGTCCATTCTCTAAGGCCTCGCATGATTTAGCCAAAACAACAGAGGAACCCCTCTCACATGTCCACTGAGAGAGAGCCTGAAACCTGAACGTGGCCTTTGCCAACACTGGGGCATCTACCATGAGAAGGAGCCCTGAGAAGGTGCTGGGGGCCTAACTCCCCATTCAGATATTCTTGCTCCCATTGCTTGCTTTCATTCACACTGCTGATGTTTCTCTGCTTCACAGGCTATGGAGGTCTGCAATATTCTGCAGGACATTTTTATCTTAAATACAAATAATATATGAGGGCACTTCATTAGTTCCTCAACTTCCTTTGCTCCCCTACACTGCTACTTCCTCTGTACAACCCATCACACCACACAGGTCTCCTCTATTTAATGTCGCTGATTGATCAAGTCAAGACAAGTTAGGACCATTTTTTATTTCAGTGGTACACTGAATTAATCACACCATTCTGTTTCCATTGCTGTGACTAAGAAAATGCTTGTTTTCCTTCATGTCCCTGTGAAATACCTTCTAATTCAGGGTTTGGACAGCACATCTATACAGTGTATAGCAAAGACCTTCAGGCGTCTTATCATCACCTAGCAATGTTATCAACTCAGAGAAACTTCATCCGTAACCATATCAAGAGGGTGGTATGCCATCCAGAGGGACTGGGACAGGCTTGAGAGGTGGGCCCATGCAAACCTTGTGAAGTTCAGCCAAGCCAAGTGCAGGGTCCTGGGATGTGCAATCCCAGGCACAAATACAGGTTGGGCGGAGAACGGCTGGAGAGCAGGCCTGAGGAGAAGGACTTGGGAGTGCTTATGGATGAGAAGCTCAACATGAGCTGGCAGTGCACACTGGCAACTCAGAAATCCAACCGCATCCTGGGCTGCATCAAAAGAAGTGTGGCCAGCAGGTCGAGGGAGGTGATTCTACCCCTCTACTCTGCGCTCGTGAGACCCCACCTGGAGTACTGTGTCCACCTCTGGAGTCCTCAACACAGGAAGGACATGGACCTGTTGGAACAGGTCCAGCGGAAGGCCACGAAAATGATCAGAGGGATGGAGCACCTCTCCTATGAAGACAGGCTGAGAGAGCTGGGGTTGTTCAGCCTGAAGCAGAGAAGGCTCTGGGGACACCTTATAACAGCCTTCCAGTAGCTGAAGGGGGCCTACAGGAGAGCTGGAGAGGGACTCTTTGTCAGGAAGTGTAGTAACAGGACAAGGGGTAATGGTTGGAACTAGATGATCTTTAAGGTGCCTTCCAACTCTAACCATTCTCCAATTCTGTGATACACAAGATAACTTTTTTCCACTATTCTTTTCAGGGCAGGTGCAGCTGCCCTTAATTTCCACATTATTTTTCCTGCCTGCTGGAGCACAGGGAGTGTCCATGGAACGTGGAAGTCTTTCACCTGCAGCAGGGAAGGAGAGGGGGATGACCAGGGAGCTTGCTGTTTACTTGCCTCTATCTAATTACAGCTCCTGGGGTGGGACAAAGATTTCTGAAGGAGAGCGTTACATGCTGCTGGTGATCCCAGCCATTCAAAGACTGGAGCTCCCCTGCAGGGAAGATCTTCGGGGACCCCAGAGGCTCAGCTGCAGCATTCATGGGGAGAGACCTGTCCCTGGCTTTCTAGGGGCAGAGGCACCACTACAACAAGCAGTGACTTGACCCCGAAAGCCAGTATCACCTCATGAGAAAGCCAATGGCTCTGTATTGGTTTCACCTGAGCCCCCATTAAGTAGGCAACTGGCTTAGATCCAGATTCTTCCTCATGTGTCCTAGCTAGGGATAGCAGGTTCAGGGTCTTGGCAGGATTTACTACGTGCTCTTGTATCAGATTGCTTCAGGAATGCATTTCTGCTCTTGACCTCAGTTATGCTGTGCTATGAGGAATTCCCACAGTTATCCATGCATGATGGGGAAGGAAGAAGGAAAAAACACCCTCGCTTTTTTATCAGCTTTAAGCATATTCTCCTTCAGTTCTATGTCCCTTCCTCTTTTTTCCCTTCACACTTTTTTGCCCATTTTTATTTCTCTGTGATACTTCTTTCTAGCCTGCTTTTGCCCACTTAACCAAAAAGAGGAGAGACAGCCCCAAATAAAAGGCAGTTACCAGAATTTGTTAACCCAGCGAGGTCAACGCACTGGGTTTCGGATCCAGTGCAGTTTACGATTTCGTTACCGCACTGGAAGGAGTCCACGTTGTAGCAGGCGGGACACTGG
The DNA here is from genome assembly GCA_002844005.1 of Limosa lapponica baueri. Lineage (NCBI taxonomy): Eukaryota > Metazoa > Chordata > Aves > Charadriiformes > Scolopacidae > Limosa > Limosa lapponica. Next base: position 113,468 of record KZ506579.1, read on the forward strand.
TACCCGTTGGGCACAGTGTCCTCTGGTGGCACTGGAAGGAAAGAGACAGGCCATAACTGGTTTTAAGGAGGGAAGGAGAGGAACGAGCCAGGGGATGGCTTAGCCTGGAAAGCCTCACCTCGGGTCGGGGCAGACACAGAGGGGATGAGATGTAAGGAAAAAGGGAGCTTACGCGAGACAGAGATTGTTCGACAGTCATCGCCCGTGCAGCAAGCCAAGTGGCTCCTTGCTTTTACCTTCCCATAATTCATGGTGATAGGGCCAAGCTGGCAAATGCTGGACGGCAGGCAGGACTTGATGGACGAAGGGATTTCCATCCCCCCTGTAACGAAGCCGAGGCGGCACCAAGTCGTTAACCACAAGGTAACTCCCCTCCCCTCCCATCAGTTGCTACAGCAGCAGCTGCTAAGCAGCCCTCCTGGTGCCTGAGAAGGGTCTGGGGGCAGCGGGGCCACCCCAAAAGCAGCACCAGTGGTCCTGGCGATCCTCTCAGAGGAACGAGGGCACCATCACATCTGAGACGCTAGTGAGGAATTTCTCCTTCTCTACATTGTGTTTAAAGGCAGGAGGAGAGTCCTCACAGCCAGCTGGCCTTGTTGCAGATGTCCACCTTAGCCAGTGCAGCCCAACCACAGAGCTCATGGGGTGACCCACACGCCTCTGACCCACAGCCCATACTTCTTCATGCACAGCCCACAGAGCACACCATCTATCGCAGCTGCAGGCGTCCTGACAGAGACAAGTCTAGTCTTTCCCGTGAACTAAACCCAGAAGGTATACTGGGGGGCAGATCAGTTACGTTGCAGTCTACTGAGGCCCTGGCAGCATTGTGAGGAGGGAAGGTGGCTTTGGACGAGCAGAGGGAAGACATGCACTGGAGCTGCAAACACCAAAGCTGGTGGGATATGAGATAACCTCCAGTCTAAAAGCCAACAGTCACATTACTGAAGCTGGTCAATGACCAAGGCCATGTCACTAAGACAACCAAGTGTGCAGTTATGTGAGGGCTCAGCACCAGTCTTGGGCTTATCAACCAAGGGGACATGGTGATAGCCCACCCCTGGTAGTGCCTGGTGTCTTCTTCCCTGCTTGAGGCAGGAAGTAAGATCCAGGCCAGTTTCCCCCTTCACCCATGGCCAGTCCACCATCAGTGCTAGATGCCAGCGGCCTTGTGTCCCTCACAGCCCAGCCTCTTAATTCAACTGCTCACCTTAGCCAGAATTAAAAGCCAATGTCTCCTCCCACCATGCTGCTTAGGTCCTCCCCTCCACCACTAAGAACCAAGCCCTCCCACTAGGAAACTATTGCTCAAGGAACAGAGACCTTTTCCCACACCAGGTCTCTTGATCCTCTGTCAGTGAAAAGCAAAATGAACAGCTTGTCCAAGGACTCACCATAACGCCAGTGACAGAGGCGGGCAGAGAGACCCATTCCCCAGCCCCATTCCAAAAGCCGTGCTGGCATACAGCCATAGTGGATGTCTCACCTACCTATCATGACCTCGTGCAGAATGATGCCACAGGTATCTTCACCACCAGTACAGGTTTTCATGGGGCCAGAGCAGCTTTTTCCTATGCTGTGACAAACCTCACACTGGAGGGAGGTCCCTAGGAAAGGAGGACACATTCCTGGGTAGCAGTCATGAGGGATCTCACTTCCCCTTTCATCAACATTTTCCTTCAGCATTTGATCAGCACTTTTCACATTCCTCTTTCCTTATTTTCCCTGTTTCGTTGCTCAATTTGTGGGTTATTTTCTATTATTTCTATTATTATTTATTTTAGTATGAACTTGAATTTGGGCAAGAGAGGGGAAGCCATTTTGGGATAACATTTTACATTTTAACCACCAATACCCGTCCAGCTTCCCTTGTCTCCTATGTGATGATGTTTGCTTGGTTTTCTGCAGGTTGCTAAGGCAAGCATCCCCACAAACCCTTCCATCCTGGCAGGCATTCAGGTGTGCTTGGATTCCTAGGCCCCAGATCTTCTCTTTGCAGTGAGCAGGCGCACCCAAGGCCTGGGGACCAAGAAGCTGCCATCAGGTATTGACTGGGCTATGTACTAACTGAGGAATGGCACAACTCTTTGTAGGCACTAAGGGAAACCACTTTTCCAACTGCCTGCTGCAACATCTTAAGCAGATCAGAATATGAGGCAGTCAGCAGGAGACACTTAGAAAGGAATAAAGCATTCATCAGCAGAGGACAAACAGCACGTCTTCCCTGACACACTCTTATTGGGACCCAACTGTCCAGCATGTAGGTTAAGAGGTCCAGGGCATGTCGTTCCCTAAACCCACATGCCATCTAAGGCACCTTGCATTGGCTGTGACATCTACATGAGGTGGCAGGTATGACACAAGACCTCCAAGACGCTTCTGGAGCGGAGCTGAAGGACAACTGAGATGACATAAAAAGTCTAAAATGTCACATGACCCTGGGCACAAGCAAAATAAGTGAGCCCCTAAATTTGTCGAAAATTGTGGCCAGAGATTGATTCAACCAACCAAAGATCTGCCTGCTTGAGAGTAAACTGAATCACTCCCGTGACTGACCCAGCTGGATCACCAATAGCCTCGACAGGAGCTTAGACAACCAGTTCACATTGTAGATGCCTACACCTCCATGTGCACGTTGGCTCATAGCACCAAAGATCCTCCAAGACCAACCACCCTCTGCCGTGCACATCCCCCTGGATGAGGGGCTCCTACAGCCCAGGTGGCAGGAATGGCCCCTCGCGCAGAGCACCCGTTCCCAGACCTCTTCCATGCCACGCAGCCCCGCAGGTCCCAGTGGAAAACTCACCTGGGTCCAGGAATGCCAGGAAGATGCTGAGGCCAAGGGAAAATTTCATGCTGATGGGATGTAAGCACAGGGAGCTGCCAAGCCTTGCTGAACACAGCACTGTGTGCCACAAGGGCTCTATGAACTGGAGGAAAACAGGATGTTCTGGGGAAGTGAGGTTGGGGAAGTGGTCTGAAGAATATAGACACTGCAGAGCGCTGGCATGTTTGTTTTTTCATTTAAAGCACAAGTTCTGCCTTTTCCTCCACATGAGAAATACTGTTTGTCTTTCCTGGTCTAGACTATGAAGCCTGTGGGGCAAGACTGGCTTGCCTGGGGTCTATCAGGTATGTCTCTGGTGCAAATGTTGTTTGGACAACATTCAGCCTTTGCCATACATATGAATGATGGAGGAGAAACCATTTGAACAGCCCTGTTGTGCTCTCACCGTTAGGCCCATAGAAGCAAAGTGTAGCAAGGGCCAGCTGGGAATTTTCCTCATGGCTGAGTTTTTGCTGGCTGGCTTCCCATCTCTCTTCCCATCAGACAGTCAGGAGCTCTCATACCCTGAGTGCAGCAGCAAAGCAGGAAGCTTCCTCTCCGAGCTGGCGTGCTGCTTCTGTTTGCAAAATAACTGCCAGTGCACACCTTGGAGCAGGCTCTGTCAGGGGTTCCTGGGGTTGAATACATCAGAGCTGCAGCACGGGTCCTCCAGGTTGTGGGTTTTGATTGGAAGTTGATAAGAAAGTCTTCTGTTGTACCTCTGGGCTTTAAATCAAACCAGGCAGCAGGGAGAAAGCATCGATGTGTCTATGAGACAGCCTGGTCACAGCTTAGGTAATGTTATGGCAGGTTTTCCATGCCCTGACATCTCATGATGAGCCAATGTCAAGCAGCAGTGACCAACCTGCCATCGGCCCAAAGGTTCCCCGCCCCACGTGAAGGCTTTATTAGGTGGTGCTGCCTCACTGAATCTGTTCCCTACCCTAAGGATACCCTCTATACTCCTGTCCTGTACCAGATAAGACACAGCCAGTTAGTTTATGGTCTTCCAGGACTTTTTCCAATGACAGCAACGAAGAACTGAAATGCCCTTGTGCTCCCTCTAAACTGCAGTATCAGCTCCTTGGGCAAGATATCACTCCGGGTAGACTTTTCACTTTCTAGCACAGCAGGGGTGCTGGGCCTCCAGACACAAAGGCAACCCAAACAACAAGTCCTCCCCAGCAAGGGCATGCAGACCACAAATACAGAGAGATAATTAATCACAAATATGAGATGCAAGGACTTTCCAAGGTTCACCCAGTCCTTCCCGCTGCCAAGGACAACATCTGCCTCTGGAGATGTGTCATGTGGCTGGGAAATCCGGTCTGCTGGGGAGGGAGTCTCACCTTGAACCTGGGAGGGCTAGGTGTTTGGTGAAGAGCTGAGAGGTTTTCACTGCTGAGGTTTCCCACTGATGCACAAATGAGCTAAGTGCTGCTCCTGGCTCCCCCAAAGATTTTCTGCAAATCCATAGAGAAAAATCACAGATCTTGCTGATCTTTCCACTCACACTTTCGCTTTGATTGTCTGTTTCTCTCTCCCACCTATCTGCTTTTCCTATTTGGGACTAGCCTCATCAGAGAAAAAGTGGTTTTGTGACATTTCCAAATACATTGAGTGGTCCAGTGGGATGTCTTCTTAGCTAAGCTCACAGCACTATGAGAATGGAAATTAGTGCAATCACACTGCATAAAAGCCTAGGTCCCCCAATGTCCATAAAGTTGGTATCACAAGAAGACAAGGAAGAAAAATGGCATCATCTTGAATTTCTTTTCCGTCTGAGAAGTGGTCTCATGTCTCAGTAGATACATTATAATGAAATCAAACTTCGCACTGCAGCCAATCCAGGATTAAAATTCAGTCCTCATTGATCTTAAGCCTCAGACTGAATAAAACCCTGTCCCCAGGCAGGCTGGGGTGCTCAGATCAGGGTGATCCTGCCATTTAACTACATGTGGGTCTGCAGATGCAGATAGCGAGATGGGTGGATGTGGCTGTCTCTGGTGATTTTAATTTCATGCCCTTTCATTTAAGATGATTACTGAAGTGCCTGGGGGATTTTCCCTGAATGACATGACTGCACTAGCCCCACTGAATTGTATCGAACTCACCTGTTTCCCACCTCTCGTGGAGGGAGGGTGTGAAACTGCAGCCTTTTCATGTGCATTTTTAGAGATGAAACCAAGTGTAACAAGGAGGAGCCACAGTCTGCAGCAATAAGAGACCTGGAAAATAAGGCTTATGAGACAAGATGGAAAGAATAAAGGTGTTCAGGGGACACCCAGTCATATCACATATATCTGCAGAAACAAGGGCTGGATAGGAAAAACTACCACAGGAGTCTTACATTAGGCATTGGGGGAATTTTCTAACAGTGACAGTAGTGAAGCTGATTGCCTACAAAGATGTGGATCTTCCATCCTGGGTGGCTTGGAAAAACAGGCTAGACAAATACTTATTAGGGAATTATTTAAGTTGATAGGATCCTGCTCCAGGGCTGAGAGGTTGATTAGATGCTGTCTCTCAAGATCCTTTCTAAATTGGTTCTTATACTTTAATTTCATGGTGTGCATGAAGCGCCTGTCTCCTGCAGCATGTCCGTGTTTCCAGAAGCAGAGAAAGGTGATAACACAGGAGCCACACTCTACAGGGATGTGAGGCACAGGCTGGGGAGGTCAGAGAAAATGGTGAAAGAAATTAGAAATCCAAACCAGAAAATAGCATTAGCAGGAAGGTGAGAAGTAGGGGATACATTCAAAAGAAAGATGTTCAGCAGAAAAAAGACACCCATCTGGGATACAGCATGGACAAAAATCATATGTGAATTTGTCATGCAGACTTGTGGCAGAGAATGACAGTGGGTTTCATAGAGCCATTTAGTTTGGAAAAGACCCTTAAGATCATTGAGTCCAGCCATTAACCTAACACTACCAAGTCCACCACTAAACCATGTCCCTAAATGCCACATCAACAGATTTTTTAAATACCTCCAGGGATGGCGACTCAACCACTTCCCTGGGCAGCCTGTTCCAGTGCTTGACAACAATTTCAGTGAAGAAATTTTTCTTAATATCCAATCTAAACTTCTCCTGGTGCAACTTGAGGCTGTGTCCTTTCATCCTAATAGCCCAAATATAAAGATATGTCATCAAAGCAAGAAGATAATGAAACAGGTTTACATTACAGCTGAATAACCCAGGTCAGAAAGCTCTGGAAAAAGTAAGAAAAGTGGCAAAGGTTTGACAAAGAAAGGAAAATATAGAAAAGGCTGCAGGTACGCAGCTTGCATAGGAGATGCTGGGGAAAAGCCTTATACAGACCTTCGTGGCCTTGAAATGAAAGGAGATGCTCAGGGGATAACGACAATGATGGCTTTAAGAAAGAAGAAGTGAGATTAGAGCTAAGGATAAATCCTCCAGTGGTGAGACCAGCTGGGGCCTTGAAGAGCACCCTGTTCCTGTGATGAAACACTTGAGAATGAGCCAAGAAGGACAGTGTGTGCCTAGGTCGAGAGCGAAGCTGACACAGCCCTGGGACCCGGGAAGAGCACTGTGGCTGCCAGCTCTCCTCCCTCCCAGTTACTTTGGCTTCGACAAATGGCAGAACCATGACAAAGGCTCCCCTTCTGGCACCTGGGCAGCCAGAAAAGCACTTTCTGCAGCAGCAGACAACATCAAGGCATCTATGGTGGAACTGCTTGGCTCAGAAGCACAGCTCACACTGGGCAGCCTAAATTAAGCTGATGTGTCTCACTAAATGCCTCGTTTGCAGATATCCTGGTCTGCAGGCACCCTCTGGGGAACTGACCATATTTATTTGAGATTCACCAGGGGTCACGAACTCTGTGAAACCATATCTGACTCAGGAAGCCCCAACACTGTAGTAGGTGAGGCTAGCAGAGTAGTAGAGACAGGAGTATCATACACATTTGCTCTGTTCTTCCTCTTCCTCAGGGCTCTGCTTATGACCACTGGTGGGATTTTGGGGTGTTTTTTTCCCAGGCTCCTTCCCCCAACAGTGCATGAGTGCTGCATCCTGCAGCCAGCTCTAGGGATGAGCAACTTTTGGGTAAGATTTGGCCACCAGCCAGCTGCAGCAGCAGCTTGATGGGGTTGGGGTGGCTGGAGAGGAACAGAGGAGCCCTCATGACACCTGCTGCCACTGCTTGTAGCCGAGCAGAGAGGGGGAGCAGGTGAGGCTCAAATCAAAGCAGAGACCTGAGGGGGAATATGGTCACTTGTGTGCTCCAGGTCAGGGATAATATAGTCAGACGCATATCACAGTGTCAGGTTGAAGACTTGTACGCAGGGTTCTTGCATGGCCTGGGTGCTCAGCTAGGTCCACAGGGACATCTGTACTGGTGGCAGCCACAGCAACACTGCCACCCACTGTCCCCCCCATGACCAAGACACAGCTCCAAAACCAGGCTGGAGGGACCATGATGCCCATAATAGCCACTTTTAACCACAATGTGCCTCTTCTGCTGCTGGAGGACAGTCCTGACTCTTAAGCCTCAGTAGGCTGACATTTGGGCCCTGGGACCCTGTACACCCCTGCCAGTTCTAACACCACCAGTAAGAAAGAACAAGTCCAAAAAGCCCGGGCACAGCTTCTGTGGGAACAAGTAGAGCAAAGGTACCTCTCTTACCTCCCTTTACACACGGTGCAAGAGGACAGAGCCACAACATGTTGGGACATTTCAGCAATGAAGTCATCCACAGCCGATAAAAAAATCTGTAGAAGAAGAAGAATCAAACCCACCCATTTTCTGAGCCGATTCCTTGTTCTGCAGAACAGAGATTGGCAAAACCTGCCAATCTAGTTAACCAGGCGAGGAAACACAAGACAGCAACCCTAACCACATCACGCAGGGACTAGAGTGCCTGTCCCAAAGAGTGAGAGCAAGAGGACTCCCACTGCTTGCTTGCTTGCTTGCTAGCTACAGGCTGAAGAAGCTTTTGATGATCATTTGTTTCAGCTGTGCTTGCACGGATTAATAAACTGGCCAGGGGGTGGGAGGTCAGTATAAATCTAATTGCCACTCCTGACTAGGATCTTCCCAGCAGCCCACAAGGCACCCCCTTAGCAGTGTTCCCCCCTGCAGCACTTCACCAACTAACCCCAGGCCAGAGAGGAGGGGAGTTATTGTCTTCCCCCCATCTGCTGGGCTCAGCACTTGAAACAGGAGCTGGGGAGGGAGGGA
>KZ506579.1:121614-185151 GCA_002844005.1 Limosa lapponica baueri
AGGAGCAAGACTGTCCCTGCTGCCTACATGGGAGCTCACGGTCAGTCCTGAGGGCTTGTCAGCGAGGAAGTCAGTGCATGCCTGGAAGAGCAGCATGCCTGTAATGGGACACTAATTGTCACAGGTTAATTTCCTATGGGGACCCCTCCGTGCAGAGCTGTGTATTCACTTTGAAAGTAATGCTGCTTTTACTAGTGGGTCACCAGGAACACGGCAAGGGGGAACCACATCCCGTTATGGATCTCAGGCAGGGGGCTGTAACAGCAATGGGCTGCCACAGGGTAAAGGGTGTCTCCAACAGCACGATGCCATCACCAGCTTCAGAGCAGCTGCACTGAGCCCTGTCCTTGCCCCATGCCCAGCCGTGGGCTCCCTCCTGCCTCTGGCCAGCCACGGACCTCCCCTGCCTGAAGACACCCTTAAGGGGTGAGTTTCCAGCCAGGTCAGTCCCTTAAGGGGAGAGCTCCTGTCGGCAAAGGGTTTGGGAACCAGGGAAGAGAAGTTGAAGCCTGGAAATAATACAAATATAATAACATGAAACCGCTGCTTAAAGGTTTTCTTTTGTGGTGAAAAAAGATGGTATTTAACATGTTATGACATATATACGCCACCACCATAGCGAAAATACACACAAATTACTGACTTATCAAATTAGATTACTTTATTTTTCAAGAGATCAAGACATTTAAAGGGCCATTTTATTTTACCTTTGATCCTACACCATTTATGGCAACGATTACATTAACACTGATAAATTTTTTGTGCCCTCTCCAGCATATACTTTTTCAATTGAAACAATTGCCAGGGAATCCAGCTGTTTTTCAGGTGTCCTGGAATGAAGGTAGATTTGCATACATATTAGCATGGGGAACAAGCTTTCTTTTCTGGCATTTAGGATCAGCAATGTCATCTTCAAGCAATCAGGACAACAGCAACTACTTAATCCACTGGTGGATGATGTTAAAAGTAAGTCTTTATTAGATATTCACTGTCCTTATTAGACATTCATATCTCAACCTCCTCTTAAGTGATTTGTTCCAACACGTGACTTAGTTAACATCTGCCAGCAGCAGAGTTTGTTTGCTAAGACAGTTCCAGGCTGGCAGCTGAGGCAGACCAGTTTACCAGTTTTAATTTGTCTGTTAAGATAAAGCCAATGTGGCCATGGGCTGGTGTCAATAGACACTGAATGTATAAGAGGAGGGCCAATCTTTCAATACAATATTAATATTCAGACATTTTACTTACTGTTAATGGCAGTGGTTAGGACCCTCAAAATGGAACAGAAAATCAACCTTTCAGTGACCACTTTTAAGTGGGCACTCAAGTAAATTGTGTCTGCTCTTGCCTCTTGGAGAACTGGCCTGACCTCGGGTCACTGATAACCTGACTTAGTGTGTCTGAAAGTCTATATCTCTTCTAAATGTCCTTCTGGTTTGCTGCTTTCTATAAGAGCCCCCCGCTTCCATCCAGCAGAAGCTTGGGCTTGGAGATGAAGGTCCCAAATCCTGGGAAACACAAGTGGCTCCCTTGGACATCATGCTGGAATTTGTGAAGGAAGCAGTGAAGAGAACAGCAATTCATAAGCTTCCGTTAAAAGCCAAATTTTGTGGACGAAAAAAGGAGCCAGCCAAAGCCAACCTGGAGATGAGGCATCCATGGCTTGCAGGTGCTAGGCTGATCTGGAGGGTTTTGGAGGACAAAGATTCATTCAGTCCTTTACTCACACTCCCCTTCCCTCCGGCTATCCACTGCTCCCATCCGGGCACATCTGGCACAGGAAGCCTCCTTAAAACAGACTACAAGATATGTGGAATCAGGAGATGTGTAATGGGTAAAGGGATTCATTCTTGCCCTTGATTACATTTATTCTTAAGAATATTACTTTATTGCTTTCTCACCCTCTCTTCCCATTCAGTCAATTACTAATCAAGTCCCACCAGCAGGAAACAAGATCTTATCATGAAAAGTAGTAGTCATGGCTGAGTAAGACCTGCCTTGGAAATGGGCAGATGCAGCCAAATCAGAAAAATGGAAAATAAATGTGTTACCAATAGGCCCAAGACAAAAGGCTAGGCTGTGGCTACAAACTCTCCCCATGGTGGGAAGTATTTGCATGCAGGTATTCCTTTGAACCACCACACAGGTGCAGGAGGTCTGTTTATGCTGGAGGTCTTTGAAGCCTGAAGATCCAGACAACCTCATTTACCACCTTTTCTTAAACTGAAGTGAGTGATCTGGAACCAACTGAACCCTCATTACAATTTTTGGCATCCCATCTCTGAGACGTGTGACCTCACTCCATCAATGCCGTTCTTTTCTGTTGCAAGACTTTTCCTGTGTGTGCAAAGCATACGCCATTTCTAGTGAGCCCAGGTGCTGTGTGCTTATCAGCACCAGCTTCTGCCTCCTCTTTCCAGTCCCTTATTGTCAAGGATGACACATTGCATAACGAAGAGCCCAGAAAGTCATGCCCTGCAGCACCAAGAGACATGCTCCCAGCTTTCCAAGTGATAGTCATCTTTCCCATCACTTTCCAATCCAACATTATTCATTGTGTGATAAGCATCATAAAATAAAGGTATTCCCAGATGAGTGTTCACACTGCACTAAGATGGGCACATTTGTTCATTGCCTGCATTGGTTTGGGCAGATTTTCTAGTCAACAGTCACTTTCAGAAAGCAAAAGCTGTTGTGTTTGCCTCGTTGTTTTTAAGAGCTGAAGAAAACGCATTTGTTTGTTCTTGCATTTTCTTACACGTTCACAAGGAAATGCATCCATTGCACAAGGTAGGGCAGGCCCCCAAGCAAAACAACTGTTTGACAAGCTGTAGTACTGTGGGATGTTCAAAGATTACAGCAAATGTCAGATAAATGCCCAGAAACAGCAAACAATGAATGTCAGGGGGAGAGAGCCACGCAAATCTCCACCGTAGCCAGCGAGGAGACACCTGCAGTAGCTCAGGACAAGCTGGTACAGCTTGTGGCGTAGCACCATGTGGAGATGTCAGCTCAGGTCCTGCAATCAAGTTGAGTGTGGGCATGCCATGATGACCTCCAGGACCCAGAACAAAAGGTGCTGTCCTGCACAGCATGGAGATGCTCACACAGCAACATCCCATCTGTTGCACCAGTAATCAGAGGGCCAGAAACCAGTGGCAGCTGCTGGTTGCTGGTGTCCAGAGCTGTGAATGAAACACGACTAATTACTTTGTCATTGTTTGCCCTCAACTGGGCAGACTGGAAAGAACCAGGCAGAAACAATGAGCAGAAAAAAAGATGAGTGACCTTGCAAGCGACAATCAAACTCTTTCCTGGATGCCACGCTCCTACCCACTCAGCCCTAAAGGACATGAACCAGAGTTTCTCACTCCCTAACAAACACCCTGGTAGTGGGGTTAAAAACCATTCTGGCAAGGAGCTCTCTCCAGGATAAGATATGATAATAAATACATTTTCACACACAGGCCCTCACTCTGCTACACCGACCAAAAAGCAACTGGTTTCAGCAAGTCAGGAGATGAGGCTGTAAGATGTCTTGGGGGCCTTTGCAAAGTGTTTGTTTATATGAAATCAAAGTTTTACAACAAGAACATGTCCCAATAAAAAGTGTCTTAACAGATCAGTGACATAGATGCAAACACAATCGCCCCAGACACGGTCTTTAATTGGTGTGCCCTGCATCTTCAAACCTAGGATATTATAAATATACCTGATAGGGGTGATGTACTGATAAACGAATGGGGTTTGTGTGTCTTTTCGGCCTCAAGGAATCATCTGGGAAACCACAAGATTTTAATGAGCCTGCCCCAGAGACATTCGGGTTTATGGAAACAGATTAAAAGAATTTTACTTAATAACTTAATCATGCAGTATAATGAGTAAATAAAAAATAATGTCATACAGATAAGACATGGGAAATTCCAGTGCTAGTGATATGAAATGTATGGAAATGATAATCAGGTGGTGCAGAATGAAAATAAAAACAAATGTGAGAGAAGAAAGGCAGATATGTAAAAAAAGGGGTTATAAGATTATTAAAAGACTAGGGCTGTTCCATATTAGAGCAAAAAAGTCTTCTGTAACATAACTTTTTTCAAGAAAGTTTTTGTCATCTTCGTATTTGTGTTTTTGCATGAACATAAGAATGAAAGGTTGAGGAATTCAACTGGGATCCAGATCTCTACATTGTCTTAATCAGTTCTTTAAAATAGCTGTATAAAGTCACCAAATATGACCATCATATTTTATCTCAGTCTGAGGAAAGCCAAAATTACATTCACAGCTTACATGGAAAACCATAGTGTGAGGCTGACTCAAAAAAAAAAACCTGTTGCCCCCTGATGCTCAAGACATAGTGCCAGGAAGGACCTTGGTGAGACCACGGAGCACAGGACTTTCTCAAAGTCATGATCCCAAGGAAGACCTGCTGACAACACACACATATTTGACGTCTCTTGGGCCATGCCTGGATGAGAACAAGCCAGTAATGCAACTAGTGGAAAGACTGCTCTTTCTGTTCTTTCTCTTCATTAAACCACACTGATGAAACTAGGAAGTAACATATTTGGATTTAGAGAAAGACTTTTACTTGGGACTTTCACTTGATGCTCACAACAGCTCATGTCCTGGAAAGTCTGCAGTAAGCAGTGAGGAGCTCTGAGCAACTGTTCTGAAAAGGGGAATATATTGGGATTCCTATAGCTCCTGGATAAGCCCTCCAGGCCACCTCGGTGGAAAGGCGGAGCCCATCCAGGTCTGTCTCCTAGTGACATAGAATCATAGAATCGCCTAGGTTGGAAAGGACCTTTAAGATCATCTAGTCCATGTAACCAAACCCTAAAAGTTTGTAAAGGCAAATGAGGAAGAACATAACGAGGGGGATTCAGCTTCTGTCCTCAGCCTGGGAACACAGACAGTTAAAAGAAAGGAATTACACGTGCTGGGCAACGGGAATTGGTGCATTATCCCTTTTTTGTTGCAAAAGAAAATGTTCACTGGAGGAAATGATGAGCTTCAACAGGGCAGGCACACACGCATCCGGGGATGATGGCACTTTGGGAGCTGTGGCCGCGGACAGAGTGTTAAAAATTATCATCCTGACCCTCTTGCCAGGCAGATCAGGGAACGGGATTGGTGCAGACCAGCCAACTGAGTGGCCCAACACCGCAGATCCAGTAGCTGAGCTTGTGCTGTGGGGCACAGCTCAGATCATCAGGGTGGGGAGCAATTTCTGGGGATGTGTCTCTGATTAAACTGAACGCTGAGAAATGCTGCTTCTCTCATTCCCACTTGCCTGCCTGACTCAGACAAGGGAGTTCAGTTTAATACAAGCAGGCAAAAAGCTCAGAAAACGTTGGCATGAAACAGCACCACTTTGTGATCTGTTAATTACGGGCACATCTGCAGTTTGAAGGAGTAGTCTGAATACAGTTGCATCCTTAGAAAAGGATATGACATCAGTGGTGAAAAATTCTCACATGCAGGTCCATGTGCAAAGACAAAAGAGGATGCAAACAAAGATGAAAATGAAGATGAAACTTGGGGCTTTGAGAAAGACTTTACGGACTCCTCCTATCAGACATCCCAAGACCAAATGGAGAAATAAGTGAAGCATAGAGTCTGCAAAGGACTTGCTGCCTGTAGGTATATCACTCTGTCCCTGTGACAATCCCATTATGGTGACAACCCTATGTGGCAGGGTTAGAGACAGCAAGAAGCCTCTCCTGCTCTGAAAGCAATGCACAAGTGAGGCAAGACACACAACATCATGCTAGAGATGCTCCAGCTACTCCGATATACCCCTTACCTGTTGCTAAGGGACTAGCTTTTGTGCTCCACGTGGCTTTGCATCCATCAAGACCTGCTATTTAGGAACCAGGTGGAAAATAGTTGTGAGATTACAGGTCCTGACCTGCCTTTTGTCTGTGCCAAGGAATAGATATTTCCTACCATACTGGCCTGTCAGACATGAGTTGTCCTTGAGGATGGAGCTGGGTAAGCAGAAAGTCAGTGCCCTCTCCACATGCATCCAAGGGTTCAAGGGCTCCTAGTACCAGAAAAAAAAAAAAGCTGTAGCCACATGAAGCAAAGCTCTGGTGCAGCAGAAGTTGACACTGCTGGCAGAAATGTTTTCCAATGTATTCCAACCTCTGACCTGGTAGGCTTTGTTCCAGATCAGACCCAGCACAGTCTGTACTATCCTGTCTCTAGCTCAGATCAGATGTCATCTGCCCATACAGTATCACACCATGGCAGTCAAGCCAAGTTCATCACTTCCTTCTCCTATATTGTCTGCTTTGTGTGTCCTCCTCCTTCTCCTCCTGCTTTCTCCTCCTTCTCCCTTGCACCACTGCCAGTGTTCTTGTGCCCCCCTGGCAAGACAGCTCAGGAGATAGATCCATCTAACACTCACCCAGCAATGAAGAGGGATATATGGCCAGGCCATGTGTTCAAGTTGGCAGAGACAGAGAGGACAAGGTGGCAGCAGCCCACGCATTTCACTTGGTAGACGTTGGCAGGGAACCACACACTAACTCTGTCTTCAGCATAGTGCATGTGCTAGGTCAGGCATGTATAAGAACATACCTGCTGCCCAAAGTCTGTATTATGCATCCTGACTAATTGAATTTAAATTTATTCAGGACTCAAACCTGGTTTGGTTCAAATCCATGTTGTGACATGACCCAGCAGTATACAGACCTGGTACTGAGGGTTACAGAAGCACAACCCCCATCTTCATCATTCATGCATTCCCTGGCTTTTTCTGCTGGGACCTCTTACAGGGTCCCAGATTCATCTTTTGGGACATGGGTACACCTCCATCTTGGACAGAAGAACTCAGTGGTGTTCCTGCAAGGGAAGCTAAGAAATTAATTCCTCATCACATGGGGAACCAAGGTCACTCAATACTTGGGAACTCGAATATGTTGTAGCACTCTTACAACATCCCCATTCCAGGAATGAACTGGTGATTCCAATTTCTAGACCTTCCTATGCCCCAGGCTGTCCAGGGTTTGCCTTT
Organism: Limosa lapponica baueri; assembly: GCA_002844005.1. NCBI lineage: Eukaryota > Metazoa > Chordata > Aves > Charadriiformes > Scolopacidae > Limosa > Limosa lapponica. The sequence goes on from KZ506579.1 coordinate 128,639, forward strand.
CTATATATTTAAAGCTAAGAACATGATACTTAAGCTTGGCACAAGTAACACAATGTGTATATAACACGGGATCCCCTCTTCTGTTGGGCTGGCTGGACTGACATTCACACCAAGAAGAAAAAGGCTCTTTCTTCTCCTTTTGCTTTCCACTGTGGACACATAGTGTCATGGCCAAATAAAACTGCTTCTTCCTCTTACAGACTGCAGACAGAGGAACTGGTTTCCATGAGGGGGTATGAAGCAAATCTGCATAAAACAAAACCCAGGATTAAAACGCAGTAATCCTGGACAATAAACAGTGCCTACTGATCCAAAATGCTATGGGCCCCAAAGGAAATGGCGGTCTAATTAATGTCACTAGAAGGAAGGCATGTGCATGGCTCATACATGCTCTCTGCCAAGCTTACAGTTGGCAAGAGCACATTTTGCCAAGAGCAGCCTGCTGACAAAGCCCCATGTTTTCCACTGCCTAGAAGCAATGTCTCTCCTCATTTCAGAGGTATCTTCCACCACCAGCGGGTTGCCCCTGTCATTTTGAGAGCCCCCGCCCAGGCACACTAAGCCCTCCAGAGTTAGCCTCTGCTTCCACGAGAAAAGGGAGCTGAGTCCCTTATGCAATATTTAACAAGCCCTCAAAGCTGGAGATGCTTTTGTCCCCATTTCAGCCTAGAGCACGCCGCAAGACTCAACTAGCCCAGAACTTTAACAAGGCATCACCAAGATGAATCAGTACTACAAAGTTATGTGATTACTTAAACATTCTGTATGCATAACTGGATGAAAAAAGCTCTCTTCCCTCTCTTCTTTCTCCTTCCTCCAATCTCCCCAATTATCTTCATCTGTTGAAGCCAAGATCCTTTCAGTACCTCCAGCTTGCCAGGGAGAGCTGCCCCAGCTTGCTAGCTAAATTATAACACACCCTCCAAATAAGACTCTGGCTCAGAAATTGCTTAAGTGAGAATATCACTTATGTGCATAACAAGGAAAGCAAGGTTGGATGAGTAATTGATTCAATTTGGATTGAAATGGAAAAATCTAGTCAGGTCCTACTCTCAGTTCTCTTCTCCTGTACTTGCACAGATTGCAGCAGGTCTGTTCTCGGGGCTGAGAGATGAGTTGAAGGCTTTGGGCTAACTTCTCTGCAGAGGCTGGCTGGCTCAGGGTCACCACCTGGGATTCACAAGCAGCTATTATCTTCTTGCTAACAGAGAGCTGGGAGAGGGGACCCCAGGGCTGCACGGGTGGCAAAGAAGTAGTTCTGCTTGGGGGCTTATCTGAAGAGCTGTTTTGCAGTGGGATGGTGCTCAGACTTTCAGGAGTTGACTGTAAGCTATAAGGTTGGGAATAGCCCCAAGGAGCAGCTTAGATGTGATTTTTGGAAAGGAGAGAGGGCTCCTGTCTACTGCGGAAAGGGATGGCCAGCAGGCAGCTCAGGGGACAACACAGGAGGATGTCAGCACTGCAAGAAAGTTGAGATTTCCAACTTTTTATCTGTAGTGGTACAATTCCTCACACCAAAGATAAGGGAAGGTAAGCTGCATATCTCTGTGCCTCCACACAGCACCCAGAGAAGCTAAAAGCAAAGATGGGAACCTGGAATAAAGAGGCTGTCACTGTCTTCTTGTCCTTCCTTGATCTATCTGGAGCTGTGGGATCTCTGACAAATCTTTCACTAAATGCATACGTAGCACCTGGCACAGAGGAGCACAGAACCCAGCAAGGCTGCCAATCTATTAAGAAAAATAATAAACATATAGTAGATATAATCTCAAAGAATGCTGAGCAGAAAGAGCAAGCCTCTGACTGGGCAGGGACTTTTCCTTCAGCACTTCAAGGAAGATCTTCAACAAAATCAACTCATTTCAGTTTGCTTAATGTGTGGGGAGGAAGGACTGTGTAAGAATATGCAATACAGGAGCAAGTGTCAGCTTACCCATGTGTAAGACAAGATAGATCTTCTTGTCCCTCTGACATGCCTGTCTCCAGCTATCCCAGCAGTATTTATGTTTTTCCTCTGCAGATAACATGTTTAAATACGTTAAGATGAACACAGGATGTAAATGGTGTCAGCCCTGTAATGCAGAAAGGCTGCACCAATAGCCGCATTATAAAAGCGTTGTATACTCACATTATTGCTGCCTTCCCACTGCAAGTAGAATACCTTCCCTTTTCCCTAGGAGGGAGACAGCAAGTACATGGGAACAAAAGTCCGTGGCCCGTATAACACTTACAACAAGGTCTGGAGAGAACATGGGGTGTCTCCCTCATAAGGTTTGTGAAGAGTTTTACAGAAAGAATTGTGGCATCTCTCATGGCACCATCCACGATGTAATCCTTCATGACATCACCCTTCTCAAAGAAGTACAACCCAAGGCTTCTTTTCATACGTTCAGGCTGGCACAGCTTAAAGCGGGAAATTGGCTCAGGACTTCCTGGGGCAGGGGAGGAGATCTTTTAACCAAACATTGATTCTCAATGGATTTCCATCTCTGCTTCTTAATCTTCTTTCTGTGCACTCTTGATTCCCACCACTCATCTACCCTGGGGGCATTCACTTGAGTGTTGCCACTCTATTAAACGTGAATTGAATTAGGCAGGAGGCAATTATCTGTGCTGGAACTTTCCCAGGGTATCAGAGCTAACATCCTCAGCAATATCTGATGAGATCTTTACAGACCACAAGCAACAGAGGCATCATTTGATGATGGTGCTTCCCACACTGCTCCTTAATATGCTTTTGGGACACTGCACTGTAGAGTAAGTCAGAGGCAAGAGTTAAATCACACCCCTCCTCACAAAACAATTGGGGTTTTCTTTGAGATCCCTTTCAGTGCAGGTCTTCGGCTGCGGCATTTTGCTCACGGCTGGGTGAAAAACAGCCCTCTGGCATGAGCCATGTTTGATGTGCAAACTGAGCACCCACCTTAGCACACTGCTGAGTCTGTGGGGAAGGGTCCACCATCAGCACAGGTACTGGTGAAGGGTATTCCTGCCCTACCCTGACCTGACTATGAATCTTACCTTATTGTTAATGCCACTGATTATGAGCCAACGTTGTGCTCTCATTGCAAATTGGACAAACCTCATACTCTGCTATGTTAGGACAGTTGTGGCAAGCAGACCGAGGGCATTACTGTCTCCACTATTGGGACCCCAATTCAGGGTGGGTATCAAGAAACTGGAGAAAGAGCAAAGAAGGGCTACCAAGATCAGAAGACAGAGCACGTGTCCGGGAAGCAGAGACTGAGGGAGCTGGGATTGTTTAGTCTGGTGAATAGGAGGCTGAAGGGGAGATCTAATAGCAGACAACAACTAGTTGAAGGGTAATTAGTGTGACGGTGCCGCCCAGCTCTTCTCAGCAGAAGCAGGTGATACAACAAGTGGCAAAAAAATGGCATTTGGGAGGTTCAGGGTAAATAACAGGAAAAGCGTTTTAGCTGGGAGGAAGAACCAGCCCTGGATGTGGTCACTGGAGTGATCTCTGTTCTTGAAGCTTTTGAAGGCACAGGTAAACAAAGTCACAGCCAGCCTGATCAGGCACTGGGGACAGCCCAGCTAGTTGGAGCAGGAGGTTGGAGGGTAGATTTCCAGAGATCTCTTCAGACAAAACATCCTGTGGCACAGTCCTCCCATCAGCTTTGCCAGTTTTCTGTGTGGCCACACAGGGAATCGGTGAGCTGCTTTAGTTCAAAAATAAGCCAGAAAATTATGATTTGTTTCAGGCAGATCTGTTCCAATAGTTCCCATGCCAGCCTGAGAACAGAGATGGGTGGTCTGTGGCAGACGGTCTCCAAGTTGCCCTTACTACCAACAAGATCACCACTGGTAATATAAAATAACATCTATCTCAGAGAGGTTTATAATTTAGGACTCACACAACTCAGTAACTTCCTAGCTGAAGCAGTTTCATGGCCACGTAGAATATGAATGCAAGACTGTAACCCTCAAAACCCAGGCTAGGGATCAGTCTCCCTCAGCCAAACCATCCTCAACTTACTGCTTGTCAGTCTCAATCAAGAACATGTAACGAACCACGTGTGCATGTACATGTAGGAGCACAAGAGACCTGCCTCACCATACGATAACAATTCAGCATAGGTAATTTCACAGGGAAAAGACTGCCTCCTAATCAGATCAGTAACGAAAGAGGTCATTTGTGGGGAAAGGAGGCAAGATTTGAATCTGAACAGAAGTTCACGGTGAGGTTGGGCACAAAAGGAAGATAAATATTGAAATATGCATTTTCTGCCATGAAGGACAATTTAAGGCGACAGAGTTTACATAAGAAAAGCACAACAGGACAGGTTGAGAAAGGTTTCCTGGGCTAGCTGTGTGATGCACAGCAAGAGAGGTCACACAGGCCAGCCTTAGGATGACTAGTACAAAGTGTGGTTTTCTCTCATTCATCTTTTCTTCCAGCACATTCAACCCTTCTGTTTGTTTTGCTTTCATACACGAATTCTTTGTTTATGTTTCTTTAGCTTGGCTGGCATTGCAACTCTTGTTGAATTAATTGCCACTCCAAGAAGACCATGCCAATGGGTGTGATAACTCTCTCCCCTGCCCATGATATTACAATACTCTGGGAAACTAAGTCAGTTATCGGCATGGACCACCCCGGGGGTAGGTAATGGAGAGGGCATGTGAAAAAAAAGTGTTTTCCAGGAAAGCTCTTTGCAATGTTTTCCCAATGGACAGTGGGGAGAGCCTCTGAGGTCCCCCAGGAAGGCTGTACTGTGAGTCTTACAATGCTGGTGACCTGCAGTGTCTCTGGCTCCATTTGGAACAGCATCAAGGTACAAAATGTGGGTTTCTGGTCTCACACATGTTTTTCCAAGCTAGATTCCCAAGGAACAAGTGTCTGAGCCAGGCTGGAGGAGCAAAAGTCAGTGGTGAATTAATGGTGCCATACAAATTCAGCAAAGACTTTGTGTGGTAGCACCCATTCTGGTGGCACTTTCAAGGACCTAGACATCCATCATGCCAAGGACTGAGCACAGAGCTGGAAGGATCTATCAGGCATTGGGGTGACAGGGAGCTACTGCAGTCACCAGGATGTGTGGTCACTTCCTCCAGCTTTTCAAATTCCACATGGGAAGGCACCAGTGGTCACCACAAAGGGTTTTGCTCCCAGCCCTGGGTAGTCCAGGTAGCCTGTGCCATTGCCTGCTGGTTTTCAAACATGTGCATTTATCTTTTATCCTATGTTCCTCATTCCTGGGGGAATTTCCTCAAAGATGACCCCTGGAAGCATCACACCCCCTGCTTCTCACCTTGTGACACCCCTTTGTGTTCAAACCACCATTTGTGAGGCTGATCCCTTCTCAGTCCCTTCTTCTGCCTTCATGGGTTTTCATCCTTTTTCATCCTTTTCATCCTTTTTCAACCCCTTCATGGGTTTTCATTCAGGTTCTTGTCTGGCATTGGCTGTAAACACTATAAAATGGGCCTGTGTCCTTATGCGCTGCGAGGCACAGGGGAGTCCACATCCAGAATTAGGTCACTTATTTTCTATTATGGCAACAGAATTATACACACAGACACTACAGAAGTAATCAAGGGAAATGGGCTCCAGGGGAATCCCAAAGCCTCCCTGACTGTAGAGCCAACATCTAGCAGTACAGCTAGTCAATGTTTTTATTCAAATCACTTTTCAGCCAAATGTGGCCTTCTTAGGAAATGGGAAACTTCTGCAGAAATATTAACTATTTCCACATCTCTGGAGCTCAGAGTAGACGGAGCTGGGTGATGCTCTGCAGGGACAGTCACGTTAGAAAACCACCAATTCCTGCTAGCTTGAAGGTCTGGTCCATATAGTGGGAGGAGAACTGCTGCCTTGGACACAGGCAAGTCTGGACAACACAAGTCATCCCATAGCTGTCTCTAGCCCAGGCTCTGTATGTCACATTCATTTTCTACAAGAGACTGGAACAACAGCAGCTGATGGATGAAAGATGCTGGAGAGCCAGAGATGGGCCTGCTCCAATAGGAAACCTGTCCAGACCCAAAGGCAAAGAATAAGAAGAGAGATCAGGTAAGAAAGTGAAAAACCAGAGCATGAAAGGGAGGATGGAAGAGCACAAAGGAACAGTTGTCGCCTTATACCAGAGGAATGGAATAGAATAGAATAGAATAGAATAGAATAGAACAGAACAGAACAGAACTGAACTATTTCAGTTAGAAGAGACCCACAACCATCATCTAGTCCAACTGTTTGAACAATTCTGGGCTGACCAAGTTGTCCAAATGCGCAGTCTGGTGCAGTTTTGAACTATTCCCAAGTGTCCTATTGCTGGATATCAGGGAGACGACATCAGCATCTCTCTCCCCACATCCCTTCCTCAGGGAGCTGTAAAGAGCAATGAGGTCACCCCTCAGCCTCCTTTTCTCCAAACTAGACAAGTCCATAGTCCTCAACCACTCCTCACAGGACAGGCTTTCCAGCCCTTTCACCAGCTTTGTTGCCCTCCTCTGGATACATTCCAGGACTTTCACAACCTTCTGAAATTTTGGGGCCCAGAATTGCACACACTGCTCAAGGTGAGGCTGCACCAATGCTGAATATACTGGATAATCCCCTCTTTTGACCTGCTGGTTGTGCTGTGCTTGATGCACCCCAGGATTTGGTTTGCCCTTTTGGCTTCCAGGGCTCACTGCCAACCCACATGGAGCCTGCTGTTGACCAGCACCCCAGACGCCTTTCTGTAGGGCTGCTCTCCAGCCACTCCTCTCCCAAGTTACACCTGCCTGTGCCCAGCTAGATGCAGAATCTGGCATTTCAACTCATTAAATTTCATCCCACTAATCATAGCCCAATGCGCCAATCTCTCTAGATCCCTCTGCCAACAGCACCTCCCAGTTTGGTGTCATCAGCAAGCTTGTTCATCTTGCATTGAACTACTGCATCTAGACCATTAATAGATGTATTGAACAGGACTGGCCTTAGAACTGAACCCTGAGGAACACCACTGGTGTCCAGTTGCCAGCCATTCAATAGAACCCGCTGAGCTCTGTCCTTCAGTCAGCTCTTCACTCAGTGCACTGTGAACCAGCTCATCAGTCAGTTGGACAACTTGTCCAGAAGGATGCCGTGAGGGACAGGATAAAATCCAGAAAAACTACATGCACCACCTTCCCTTCATCCACCTATCATAGAAGGATATCAAATTAGTTACACAGGACTTTCCCTTTGTGAACCCATGTTGGCTGTGCCTGATGATTGCATTATTTAAATAATGCAATAAAACCAGAAATCCCCATCCTCATTGAACTGTGGCCACAACTGTCAGCTGGTAACTAACCATAGACATCACTGTGTTTCCCCTTCTAGACATGCATGCGTCTTGTTACAGATCTAAAAACCTCTTTTTGTCAAACTACCCTTTGAGCTGTGGGCCGGGGGACACACCTGAGGGTGTTGCCCAAAACTTGGAGCAAGAGGCCACAGGTTTTGTACCTCGGGCAGAAAGATTAAACACCCTGCAGCTGCAGCTCTGCAGGCCATGGACTGAGGCATCCAGTAATGGGAAAAGAAGTGTCAAATAAACACAGACCACTCCCCCAGGAAAAGCCTTTTTCTGCCATAAATTTAGCTGAGAAATAGATGTGGTTTTGTCCGTGACAGGTTTATACTCAAGGCTTTTATACCTTGGAGACTGCAGTGCTCTAACACTAACCATGCATTAGCATAAATACTCTCTAAATTAAAGGTTTGCATTACAACTCTGACAGTTCCGTGATTCCGTGATTACCCCAGCTGCACTCAAACACCTTGGACAACAAGCAAAGGAGAGCGACCCATCAACTCCACAGCTCCAAGTCCCTCAGGCAAGCATCACAGCAGGCCTCAGATGAGGAAACAGTAGCAAGAAAATCCCTTTCCTTCCCCAATCTGGGCTTTCGTTTCACTCCAGCCTCCCCAGAGAGCTGGCCCCTTCCCGGCACGATCTCTGCAGTGTCCTACTGACGTGATTGTGTTTGCCTCATATCTGGAGAGGATCCACGTGACTCACCCACGGTTCCTCCAGGGACTTGAAGCTTTGATCCTTGTCCTCATTGCTCTTTTTTGTTTTCTCACAAGAGAGAAAATAATAAAGATGACTGACAAACACACAAGACAAGGGTCCCATGGGCCCCAAGTGCCAAGGATACCGGCTCAAGCATCTAACAGCACGGGGCGGTGGGCAGGTGGGTGTGATGCTGTACCTGGACCTTACACCGGCATCTTCCACGAGCCAACTCTACTCCCTGGAACAGCACACATTTTCCTTCGACACCAGAAAGACTAACGTAATTGTCTTCTCCTTCCCAAAAATGAGTAACAGGACAGAATCACGGATACCTTCTGAGCTGACTTAGAGCAGTGAGTCAAGGCTTGGTGTTTGGTCCTGGTTTGCCCAAGAGGGAAAACAACACCCAAAACCAGCCAGAAGGCTGTGAGGACTGGAGGGGTTTCGTGCAGAGCGGAGGGGCAGGCTGGTGAGCATAGATCCTTGCTTTCATGGCTAAAAGTAAAATAAAGTTCTTAACTGATGAAATGGATAGAAGTCAGCCAGCACTTTTAATTTTCAGAGTTGCTGAGAAGCTGCCATCATTAATTATTTTTTTCTTTTTTTTCCCCTCTTGACTCTCCCTCCATTTTTGTCTTTTATTTAACCTTCTTTTTTTTTTAAAAACAGGTGTATTTCCACATAGGGGAAAATAGGCAAGAACTGAGCTGTAGCTGTCAGCAGCCGACTCTGGAGAGGATTGTGTCTAACCAGATGTGTCTAACCAGGTGGGAGCCCTGTGCAAGAATGGCCTGCTTGACCAAAACAGGCTTTCCTCTCTGAAAAGCCCAGTTATCTGTTCATCAATTTTCATCAATTCCATTTTAAACAGGACAAGCTTTGAAAACTAAGATTGGTCCCAAAAATTATATATATATATATCGTACATATATCTTTCACAACAATTCTATTATGCTGTTACCACAAGTGACTGCTTCCCCATACCATCCTAGGGAACTTACACAAGCATGATGTGATTACTTGGTCTCGCCAGTTCTCCATGACTTTGGGAGATCCAGTGTCCCTAACTGAAAATGAGCTTTTCTGTGCACGGCAGTGATCTGTTTGCTGATGGTTTGCGCACATATGGAGTCTCTGTCACCCAATAAATGTCAAGCTTACTAATATTCCCCTCAGTTGAGTCAATAACACCATCTCAGTCCTCTACCCAGACAGAGACTGTTGTGAGATTTGTAGGAATCCATCAGTCCTGCTGCATCTGCCACTATTCCATGTTTGCCTGCAATGGGCCAAAGTTGTCAGGGGAACAGACAGCCACACACATCCCCCCACCCTCTCGCACACCCAGATTGCATGATCACATAGTCCTGGTCTCCTGGGGAAACCAGACAGAAGTGGATAATCATCTCCTCATTGTATGCCTCCAAGAGTAAAATTATCCCCTGCAGGAGAGATCACTTCTTGTGTGGGTAGATTTCCCTGACTGCGGAGTGCTCATACACTAAAAACATGAGATGAAGAGAACCACGTGAGCTCCGTATCCAAGGCAGAGACGAGGCTTGTTTTGAAACTGACAGCTTGTTTGCACGCAGATCACTCTAGAAGATTTTTCCTGGGTTTCCTTTGAAGAAGCTAAACAAAACCTCATAGGAAAAATTACTCAGAATTGCCTGCTTGTCTACCTGCTTTACAGCCAATACTGAAAGGTATAGCCAAGAGCTCATCTGCAATCCAAACCTTCCCACAGAGACACCTCTCTGCCCCCTTCAGCATGGGACACCTCTGATGCCAGAAGGAAAAAAAAACATGAGACCAAAGCTACTATCAAGTGCATACATCATAAAAGAACATCCCCCCATCTTTTCATTCATTTCCTTGTTCGTGCTTTCTCCTGGCTTTGAATTGGAGTTTCCCAGAGACGTGCTTCATGATGCTTCCAAACATGCAAAGGGGAAAGAAGGTAAGGAAGGAAAAGGAGATGATACAGGAGAAAATAACAGAGGGCTTCCAGACTGCCAGTCCTCTCAAAGGACCCTGAGAGCCTGCTGCTGTGCTTATATACATGCAGTGCTTCCAGAGGTGGTGACAGAGAGACACATCTTCAGCAGGAGTAACTGAGTTAGAAATTGGCCTGGGGGCTGAGGGGATGTGCAAAATGTGTTAGGAAAAAAAGGTACCAGCACAAGAGCAGAAGCTCCTTGCAAAACACTGGGAAGGTGCAAAGTGACCGAGCTGCACACCAAGGGTGGAGAAACAACGGCCTGAGGGCATCGGGTGAAGGAGGTCTGGTCCCAGGCTCACGTGGTTCCCCAGGCAAGGCCATGGCATGGTACATGTGTGGAGCAAAGACAGGGACAGGCAGGCATCAGGGGATGGAAACTCACCTGCCTCTGTCCCTTTATCTGCCTCCACCATGGAGAAGTACCTTGTGCACCCCTCTCCGGTGAGATCCCCATTGATGTAGGCTTCAACGGGAAATGAAGAGGAAGAAGGAGGGAAGAATTTAGACAGATTTGCTCAAAGCTCAGCTGAAATGGCTGAGTCGGTGCCCTGGGTGGGAGGTGAGGAGACAGTGAGGAACACCTCAGAGAGGAAGGCTTGGGTGCTACAGGAGGAGAAGCCTGGTCAGACACCTAGGAGGGAGAGAAGCACATGGAGGAACAGAGCCCAAAGGGTCCATGGGACAGCACTTAGGCTGTGTCCCTGATCCCCTGCCATGGCTCTTTCCTCCAGTGACCAGCTCCCAGCTCAGTGTCCTTGAAGGCTGAGCTCAGTTCCCACATGTTTAGGGCATAGGTGACCCTAAAGCTGTATTACCTTGGCTCAGGAAAATGCTCTCATTACCCTTGCTCCCTTTGTAGCTTACTTTCCTCCCAGGGGCTGACAGAACTGCAAACATTTCCTCCTCAAAAATGAAAGGAAGAAGCCATGAAGAGACCAAGCCCTGAAGGGAAATAATAAACAAACCCCTGACAGCATCACCTCTTTGATAAAACACTGGGAATATTTTGAGAGCTCCTCAGTGAAATGTGGCTGGCCGCTAGCCTGGAGCAAGAACTCCCAGGTCCCCTGTGCCCCCAAATTCCCAGCTTGCTTCACTGGGGCTGGTCCTCCCCCATTGCCTCATGACCCACAAGTATAAACGGGACTGGGGGCTCTGCAGGAGAGGAGAGGAGAGGAGAGGAGAGGAGAGGAGAGGGAAAAACACTGAAGAGGAGGAAGAGGAAGAGTTCCTTAATGAAAGAGAGGAGCAGAACAAAACCTGGAAGACAAATTAATCTCAGAGATGCTGAAACGCGGAAGAGGTGCATAAAAGGGCTGAGTGGAGAAGAGGTCATGGGAAGGGAAAATACCGAGCCACTTAACCAAAATGATTGAATAGCAAATGTTGTGTACAGGCTGTCTCCATCAGTGCACGACACTATCTTCAGTGTACACCTTCTCCCCGCCTGCCCAGGGGCAGGGTGGTGCTGCTGTCTCTACTTTAAAGGCACACAAAGGCTCGTGCCCAGACCAGCAAAGGGTCCCGGGCGTGGGAAAGCTTTGCGTCGCCACTCCTCACTCCCAGACACCTGGCATGCACACCACAGGAGAGCCACAAGTGCCCTGTGGCACAAACAGGGAGAGCCACCCCTCCCAAAGCCAGCTCCCATCTCCTGTGACCAAGGGCGGTCCTCAAGACTTTCCATTCTGTACTATTCTCCTCTTGGTTATAGATACGAAATACAACTTTTTTCCCTGGTTCCACAGTTCAAGACAGACCTGAACACCCTGTTTTTCATTTGTTTAAATCCAGCTGCTCTCACTGAGAGTGGGATTCAAAGCTTTAAAGTCACTGAGCTGAAATCAAGCAGAACTGTTGCTGCCCTCACCCCTTCAGGGCCAGGGTCTCCCTTGCTTTGCTGCTTTCTGTCCCGTGGATTTACCTCCCGGTAAGCGCAGCCTGAGGAGGAGGGAAAGTGGGACACCACACCACACAGGCAAGAGCCTTGCACTCAAGGCAATTAGGGATCCCACAGCCCTTCACGGGACCACTGAGCTTACAGGTCTCAGCAGGGCTAATACAAGAGCCAAGTTCTTCTGGCCAGGGATCCTCCAGATGTGGTGGAGCAGTACCGCTGCTCCTAGAGGTCAGGGAGCATCTGAGCTGGGATTTATTGGGCTGTGGCTGTCCTGTGGACCAGGTGCTAGTACTTCTGTTCCCCTGGCTAAGAACAGGTTTATCAGCATGGCTTCTCCTCTCGCATCGGCTTCTTTCCTCCTGAAGGGCCAATACAGCTGTAAACATTTCCTGAGTGATCACAAGTTAAATGAGAGGAAAGGACTCAGACACGCAACAATTTGGCTGGAGATTACCTAAAGCAACGCAGCAAGAAAGGGAAAGCCAAGTTAAAGGGCAACAGAAACCCTGCCCTTCTGTGCTGGGTGGAGTTCAGAGGTTGCGAGTGAGCCCAGGAGGTTTAAGTGAAAATGTAATTGTTTCAGGGACTGAGCTGACGCCAGCCGAGGCACAAAATTCAACTATTACAAGTTGTCCCAATGACTCATACCTGAGAGGCGAGCGTTACCTAGATATTAGCCATTCAAGTCAGTTACCCGTGCTCTGGGTTTGAGGCGTCTGGCCGGGGACAGGGCACAGTCCTAATAAGAGCCTGACATGTGAAACGACATGTTTGTGTGACTGACGCCTGAGTATGTTTGGGTCAGATAGGACAAGGAAACCAGCCTGCCTCTTCGACTCAAACTACGACTCTTTCAGCTCCGATAGCCCAGGCTGAGCCTTGGCTGCTGCCTCTGGCAGGGAACGCCTGCCTGGGGCTATTTCCTGGTGATGGGAGCCACAAACACGAGCATCTGAGGGGGGTTCCCTGCAAGGTTGTCCAGAAAGGTGTTTCTGTACTCCCAGGTACAACTTAGAACAGCTGAAGATCTCCTGGGACAAGCCAAGCCTGCCTGGCAGGGAAGTTGTCTCCCAACAAGAAAATTAGAGAAAGAAAAGTGTTAATTATGAGACAACATCAGTGTTTCTCCTTGGGACAGCGAATGCCCCTCCCAGTATAATCCAACGAACTCCTTTCAGTTAGTATGTAAATGCAGTGTTACTGTGGCTCCTCAAGAGAGATGGTTTCAACCAACTCTGTCACAACTCAAACCAAACCAAGAAGAGTATCTGGGAGCCCAAAAGCCACCTCATCCATGTGGTTTTTATTGCTCTGTGTTGCAGCATTCCTAAAGAGGGTAGGGAGGTCTAAGTGGCTGTTGTTGGAGATGGGGCACAGGGGCAGGCAGACCTTTCATCTATTCCCTGTGTCTTTTTTAAGCCTCTATGGAAATGGGCATTCCACCACAAAGGAAACAGAAATATGGAGATGTGTTGAGTTTCTGCCTCTGCCCAGGCCATAGTTTCCTGGGAAGGAATTCAGCTCCAGTTTAGTGATCTCCAGGACTTGACCTAGTTGCACACACATAGGATGCTGAAAGGTACCTACACGGGGCTTGGAGCTATGACACAGGGCCTGCAGGAGACCTCAGCCATTCTGGAGGGGCAGCTAGAGCAGGCAGGACTCCCCAGAGCATCTCAAATAGCTCCAGACCCCTGCACTTACGCATCTGAACTGAGCCCATAGTCAGCACAGTCAATGAAGCAATTCGGTTCTCCTTTGCAGGTGGACTCAGCGAAAGTTCGTGCTGTCGCTTGTCAGCCCAAGCAGAGTCCTGGGCTCCAAGACTTCCCTCAGCTGCTATTTGTCCCTCTTGCCCTATGCTTGTCTCACAGCCACAGGCTGCAGGGCTCAGATACAATCAGCTTCTGCACCCATCCCCCTGTGACGGCTCTTCCAGCGCTCTGACGCACTCGTCCCTCCACCCTCCAGTCCCTGGAGGCAGCACAGAGGTCTTCTCAGTGTTTCACCTTTGTGTCCGGAGGCCGAAGACACCATCTTCTTTGTCTTGTGTCTGGAGGGACAAACACCACCCCGTATCAGGAACATTTTTCACTGTGGTGTGAGCAGAGCTGGGTCGCAGTGCCTGACGTCGGCTCAGCGCTTGGAGGGTCTGGGCTAGGAGGCAGCAGACACGGGTGAGAGGTTTGGCAACATGTCACTTTGTGACTCTGTTGCTCAGAGATAGAGGAGACTCTGTTATCTTGCATTTCCACCAGGGGCAGAGCGATGACTTTAAGGAGTTAGTGGTGTTCCAGGCACAGAGGAGTGGGTAAATGCTGAATGTCCCAGATTAGGAGAGGGTGAATCCGGTCAACAGATATATAACTATTCTGCACTCACTACTTTTCTTGGAGCACAAGGGTTTTTAGGTCCCTCGCTGTCCCTCTACCCCACCCCATTCTTGCTCATTACAGTCACACTACCTATGATGACAGTCACAGGACTCAGTAAGAATGGAACAAAAAAAGACCTCAGGGAAAGAGGAGGGCCACAAAGATGATCAGGGGGATGGAGCACCTCTCCTACAAGGACAGGCTGAGAGAGTTCGGGTTGTTCAGCCTGGAGAAGAGAAGGCTCCAGGGACTGGAGCAGCAGCTTTCCGGTTTCTGAAGGGGGCCAGCAAGAAAGCTGGGGAGGGACTTCTTACAAGGGCATGTAGAGATAGGACAGGGGGTAATGGCTTCAAGCTGGAAGAGGGTAGATTTAGATTAAATATCAGGAAGAAATTTTTCACTATGAGGATGGTGAGACACTGGAACAAGTTGCCCAGGCAAGTTGTGGATGCCCCACCCCTGGAAGTGTTCAAGACCAGGCTGGATGGGGCTTTGAGCAACCAGGTCTAGTGGGAGGTGTCCCTGCCCATGGCAGGGTGGTTGGAACTACATGATCTTTAAGGTCCCTTCCAACCCGAACCATTCCATGATGCTATGATTCAAGGGTGGCTACTAATTTCCATGTTCTTGACGCAACCTCCAGCTAAGAACTGTCATGCAGTTCACCAGACATGGAGAAAGTACCACCAAAGGCGAGATCACACCACACTTTGTCCAACCTCTTAGGCTTTTCCACCACAGCACTGGGACCTGGGAGTGGTGGTCCACTGGGACTGCACCTGGCTGCAGGAGCTGAAGGTGAGATTTTCTACCCTGGCTGCATCCTCTAAGCCCAGAGACAGCAATGGGGACGTTACCAAAGCCAGAGCTGCAGCCAGCAAGCACAGTCAGCTCAGGCACCAAGGGGGAAAGCTGAGCATGAGAAGGGAGAAGCTGCAGCAGCTGAAGGGCAGCCACCATTGCAACCAATGAGAGATGGGGGGTAGGGGGAAGAAACCCCACAACCATTTAGACTCCCACACCACTTCCACCCAGGTATACCAAGATACTTTGTGCAAGTTCAAGTACCCACTCAGTTGGATTTACAACCATATCTAAAGGGGTAGGGCCACATTCCCACAGGCTCCACAGGTGCAGGAAATCTGCTTGGTGACATTTTCTGCTTGCTTTCCCACAGGTACTGCTGACATACCACTGGGTACCTTCCCTGGTAAGGGAAAGGATCCAAAATTGACTGGCTTCCCTTTCATGTTGGTGTAACTTTTTAGTAAGTGTTGTTTATGTTAACTTTCATAACCTGCATAATTTCATATCAAAAAAGTTTCTCAGGTGTCTGTATATCTCACCAATGCCCACTCTGTGCAGCTCGTTTTCCTTCCAAAATACCAGACACCCCTGTACACCTACCAGCTGTAAAAAAAAACCCAAACAAACAAGCAAATAAACAAAAGCCCCAAACCCAAGGGATACGGGTACTGCAGGGCTGCCTGGAACTATGGCAAACACGGGATCAAGGGTATCATTCAGCAGTGCAGCAGCTCTTGGCGTGGACGTGTTCCGGGAGCGTATCTGCGCAGACCTATCCAAATGTGAATGCACACTTTGAGCCCTTCATGCAATCTGTGCTGTTTCACTTGCAGGGGGAGGACTCTGATGCTAGCAGAGACATGCTGCTTTCAGCAAGCAAGACAATTTGATTTCAAGATGGGTTTATGGAGATCAGACACTGATTTTTTAAAATGCTTTAGAAATTTTAGGAACAACAGATCAAATCCGAATTTTTAGCCCTAAGTTTGTTGCACAGTTTAACAACAAAAGTCTAATTTTCATTCCTTCTTCAGACTGCTGTTAGAGGGCTGGAGGAAAACCTCAGTCACACCAGTTCTGCAAATAAAAAAATAGCCTGAAATCTTTCTTGACTAAAGTTTGAATCCACCTCCACACTCTAACTTAATAATGATAAATACAAGCCACACCACAGAACTTTGCTAGCAGAATATTTCAGCTGCTTCGTGAATAAAAACGCTACCCTTTAAAATGATGGAGTCTTTCTCTCTGTGTCTTTCACACCTTTATGCTGTTGACCTTTCCTTTTCCAGTGTGGCTTTTTTGTTATTATATGTCTGATAAACTCATTTGGCTGTATAAACGTTCTCCAGCCCCCTGGAGTGAGCTGGTTGTGCTCGCTTCTCCAGCCAAATTAGCCTTTTGCAGCAGTGACAAGCCACATGACAGCAGCTGGGTTGCAGACACATTTGCCTGGTGTTCCTTGATGTCCTCCTCACGTGCACGCTCTGCACCAAGAGAAACCCTCATGAAGGACATTGTTCCCGAAGCAGGGCTTGAATGGGGAAGAGTGAAGAGCAATCTCCCACTCAACAAGGAGTCTGTGGTGCCAGGAAGGATTGTTATTACCTTTTACACAGTAAATAATAACCAAGATTATTTAATTAGAATCATAGAATCATTTAGGTTAGAAAAGACTTTTAAGATCTTCGTGTCCAAAACACTCGTTGAAGGCTCCTATAAGAGCTGAACAGTCCTATACAGAAGCTCCTAAAGAGTTGAATGCCCACAAACTCAGAGGCCCTAGAGACACCAGGACTGCAGACACGCTGGAATTGGGCAGTGGGCTAGGCCTTCTTTCTGCCTTGAGACATAGGATGAGGGAAAAATCTCTGGCTGCGCAGGAGGGCTGGGAGTTCAAGTATAACCTGAGTATGCAGAACTACCAAGGAGGCAGCAGAGAATGCAACAGCTTTCATGGCCTCGTCTTTGCCAGTGTTGTCCCTCAACAGAGCCTAGTCCTTCACCCTGTTTCTAGGAGAGCAGGCAATGAACTGTCCTTCTCACTTGGAGGTGGTCATCCAAGTGCTAACCTTCTCCTGCGACCCCAGCACCTACCACTGGCAGATGAAAAGCTGAAACTCACCTGGGGCTAGAAGACCTGCACAAAGGGAGGCTGTACTAGTCTCCCATCTGCACCACAGTTCCCAGCAGCGTTGGCCCTTTGATTCATGATGCCACCTTTCTCCCACAAGGTGAAGCAGAGGAGGGTCTGGAAGACATCAGCTCTGCAGCTGGCACTTCACAGGTGGACAAAGCAAACAGAGCTGGAAGAGCCTCCTGAGGCATGTGTCTCAAGGCACCAGGAGAACAGGGAACCAAAAGCAGGTTTCTCCGGGTCCCAGCTGATGTGCCACCATGTAACACCACCTGCAGTGAAGAGCTTAGACCAGCTGAGAATCAAGGCCAGTTTCAGCCTAGCTTATAAATTTCGTAGGTTTTAAAGTCAGAGGGACAATTCCTGTCAACTTGACCTTCTGTAATATAGAGGTCTGGGAATTTCCTCCAGTGGGACTTGCTTGCAGTTTAACTGCAAGACCTTTTTGCAAGACAGCCAGTCTTAATTTGAAAACCCTACACAATAGAGAATCCACAACATCTTTTAACATTTTGTTCCAGTGACAAATTACTCTCCCTGTCAAGCATGAATAGTTTAAGTCAAAGATTTATTTCTTCCTACAAAGTAAGTATATTTCAACAGCTTGGCAGCTGGATTTCATCTGACCTAAAACCCGGATGACTATATTTGGCCAGATGAGTCTTACCTCTCCAGTGACTCCAAAAACAAGGCATTAACTACAAGATGAATCATTGCCTTTGAAATTTAAGTATGGAGAAAAAACAAAAAAGTATCTTTTCATTTGCATGGGCCTGCCAGCGGAATAATGCCCAGAAGCTCTCTCAAGACAGCTACACTGAAAACAAACAGAACCACAACTTGCAGCAATTTCAGGGTACCTGTTGCCAGGGAAAATGCCATCTGCGGTTAACTCCATCTTTACCTCCCCACACTTCAAAAACACTTCTACAGCTCTTGAAGTCTGGCATATCAAACTGTTCTGTGCATTGCCCTCCTTGCATGGTTAGCAAAGAGCTGCCCTAATTATAAGTTTCACATGGGCAGGACCCTTCTGGAAGGTGAGGCTAAGCTCTCCACAGTTCCCCCTCCAAAAGGCTGAGCCTGCCCTTTTCCACATGGTAATGTCTCTCTACTCAGCAATGCTTGGTGCCTCTCCAACAGATCCCGGAAAAGCTGAAGTTTTACACAATGGGGATATAGTTAAACTATTAAACTGGTATTTTATTGCACTTTTTATAAGGGCAATAACGTAGAACCACTGAGGCACAAGTAAGGCAAGGGCACACACCAGGTGGAAACAGGAGAGAATGCACCAAAAAAAAAGAGGAAAAAAAACCCACAAATAAACAAAAAAAAAAAAAAAAAAAAAACAAACAAACCCAAACCCCACACCTTGAATCAAAAGTCTTAAGGGCTGTAGTAAGAATTTTTATTCATTGATCACGTCCATTGAAGATGCCATGTGGAAGAAGAGTAGAAAAAGGACTAACAGTCCTGAAGGGAAATGGGAATTGACCTCTGCAGCTATGTTAGTTTATCAGAGTAGCATACAAGACTTCTACACAGACCTTGAGGGATAAACTTTTAAGATAGAAATGGAATGAAGCAGCATGCTGACTGCAGATAGAGTGTACCAAACAAACGCAGCAACGTTCTTGCCAAAAGCCATTTGATTTCTGGCTGGTGAATTGCAGGAAACCACATTCATCCAGACCTCACCGAATTGTTCAGTATAGCACTGTATGGGAAGTTATGAGTTATTTTAAGGCATCACAATTAATACAGGAAAAATACAGCAGGACACAGATCAGCCAAAGAGCAACAATAATTTTATTTACAGAGGTCACAGGCTGGAAGAAAGCTGTGTGTGCAGTTCTTTTAGCGCTGGGCTCGGGTCTGTAACATTTTTTCCTTGTATGGCATAGCTAATAAAAAGAAGTGGCAAGTGAAATATGCTGGACAGTGTGCTGAATGCAGTGCATACTCAGAAGAATGGCATTAATTGAAGGAATAGTGAGAGAAGCTAAGTGTTACAAAGGGCAAGGGACAAATGCTGACCTCCTGTTCCTTTTGCCCGAAGAATACGGTGCCCGGCAGCAGGACATCCCCACCCAGCAGCCTATACCTTGGGCTTTGTGCTGAGTACAGGCACCCCGTCTCCTCCCACCCACCCCAAAAGCCCAGCCCAAAAGGGAAAGAAATAAAACCCAAATGGAGTGTGTAGATGTATTGCCCGAAAGAGTTAATTCCATTTTGCTCTTACAGGCTGAAGAGGAAGAGTGCTTGAGGAAGCTATTGCTATAGATGACTTCCTTTCCATGGAAAAGTTTACTAACAGCTGCTAAAAAATACAACCAACGCTAGCATTTTACAGTGCGGGTATTGACATTTTATTTTTTAAAAAGAAAAAAAAAGAATACATCATTTTAGTGACTGGAAATGTGTACAAAGTTACGTATTTCAAGGAATTCACACATTAAAGAAACAGGCTTTGAAAGAGTTTCTCTAATGCAGTGGCATGGGACCTACAAATTCTTTCACAACCGATACTGCTTGTTTCAAATACTCTGTAATAATATGGTTTTGGGAGAGCCAGAGATCCCCTGAGATGGCAGAACTGCTAGTACAGGAGGTGCCTGACCTCAGTGCCTCACTTGTGATTACCAGGGACACCCCAGTAATACTGCAAGGTACAAGAGGAGATGTTCCAACGCAATGCCATAATCTAAGGCCACCTCAGGAAAATCCAACAGGATCTCAAAGCTGTCAGAGTACGGGCAGTTTCCACACATCTTTAAACTGACTCATCCCAAACCTGGTATTTAGTAACAGCTTTAAGGAGTATATTTATATATAAATCATCTACTTTAAAAAAAAAAAAAAAAACACTATTGTGAAATTTACACAAACACACACAACTTTAGCAACACCATGTTTCCAGTGGAACTTGGCTATTAGCTGCTTGCTTTTTATATACAATGCTGATTAATTGGAAAGGCTGCTACAGGGACCCAAGCTTTCTTTCCAGGTTAGACCCTGGCTAGAACAAGGATTTCCTATGTGTTATATTCAAGGAGTTGGCAATATTTAAAACTGTGATTAGAACACCAGGGTGCAGTGGTTTGTAAACAATTTGTCTTAATATTAAATTGAAATCCAGTGCATTCTCATGCTCTGCTCTGACATTATGGATCAGCTGATTGATTTGATATTCTGAGAATTCGTGGGAGGCAGAAAAAAACTCTGGCCGATAAAAATCCTTTAGACAAGTTCATTCCCGGGATGTAGGAGTTTCCATTCAATGTTAGAAAACAATTTAAGTTTTTAATCCCCGCTCTACAGATGGGTACACAGGGTTGGAGGGAAGCAGTTTGCCAAGCTCACAGGCAAGGCCAGCAACACAGTCCAAAAGAGCTCCAGATTCCTGAACAACTGGCCCATGTTGGAGGTGTTGATCAGCAATGCCCACTTCTTTCCTGAACTCCTACAGTCCTCAATCCCCTCTACTAGGAAAAGATTACATGATACTGCATTTGGGGAAAGGCTCACAGGAAAATGCCTAAAGCAAACGCATCAGGGATACACACACACACACACACACAAAAAAAAAAAAAAAAATTAAAACAAAAAAAAAAAAAAAAAAAAAAAAAAGGTTAGAATATCTCAAGACAGGAAAAAAATGCCTTCCTGTTGTTCTTTAAGCTCTTCTTAACTCCTTCCTCCTCTTTGCCAGCTGGAGTCCTGAGTAATGAATGTCTGCCAGATCTGGTCTTCCTCACACCCTTTCCTTGTGCTTCACATTAGCCAGCTTGACTGTTTCCTGCTCAGAGGCAGGTGGAGAAGGCTCATCGTGACATCCAATCATCAGCTGGTAGACAATCACTCCTGCAATGGCCCCAAGGAATGGAGCAACAATTGGAACCCACCACCACTGTCTACCAGTCCTGGAAAACAAAGATAAAATGCACAAGGTAAGAACTGCAGCCTACATATTAGGATGTTCACGTTTGGATCTGGAACAATGCAAAATCTGGTCACCTCCAAACATTACCATTGACTTGCAAAAGACAACAGTACCCGCATGTGCCCAGCAGTTTCCCAGGCAGTTGTTGCAAGTCCTGATGACACGAAATTCTGAACATCTACATCCAGGAACTCAAAGACTGTCTCTCCACCAAGAAAGGAGAGAAGCAACTGCCGTGCTTAGGCACTTTCACTTCCCTCCCACTGCTTGCAGGAAGGCGTGTAGTCTCTACTGCTCACGGCTCTCTTAATTTTCTCCAACAACAGCAAAATCCAAATATAACAAATGCCTTACATTTTCTACTGCTAAAAAAATGATGATAGGCTAATGTTCAAGGTAAACCTGAACTTCTCATGCATGCTCTTAGGTTGCCTCCCTGATAGCAAAGTTAGGTCATTTGCTCTCACTGCTGGAAGCTGCCAAGCTTCTACGATTTCGTAAAAGCAAACACTGTCTTTTAAAAATGTTTATAAAATTCGAAGATGCTTCATAGCTGCTAAGACTCTTTATAATGCCAGAGCCACCAACTACTTAGACTTGTAATTTTTTTCCTCTTGATTCACAGGGTTTTCATTGGCAAATACTTACCAGAACACTTCAGTGCCCCAGCCAGCGATGGCTGTGAAGAGGCGAGGCCCAAAGTCCCTGGCAGGGTTGACAGCGTAGCCAGAGTTGAAGCCCATGGAGGTTCCAATAACGAGGACAACAAAACCAACTGTGAAAGCCTCCAGCCCCGTGGGGACAGGGTTGTTGTAGGGATCAACAATAGCCAAGACACAAACAATCAGGGAGGCAGTGCCAATGAACTGGGGAGGAAGGGGGAAAAAGAAGAAGAATTTAATCCAGGTTAATCTTTTAACCAAATTATTTAACTCCTCTGAAGTCCCATGCATTTAGGACTCATCCTCTAAACTCAAAGAGCTGCACTAAGTCATCCTATGGCACCATCAGACCACAGGAGACTGAGCACCCACAGGAATGGGATAGTGCAATGTGCTCCTCCTGGTAGCCCACAGGCTCAATCAAGCCCATGCCTTTTTCCCTACCCATAGAAGAACTATGAATAACTGTTTGAGAAGCCAGAAAAGCTGACAATATCTTCCTGAACATGCTTCCAACCTGCCACAGTTGGGTGGCTGCTGTCCCTTTGTGGTTGATGGTAAATTTAAGGTGAAGACAGTCACCTCCAACACCACCCACAACCCCACACCCAGTTGACCTCTGGGTTTCACAATAGCCACAGTAGGCAGTGGGAGTGAGTAAGAGCCATCCATTCTCACACTGTTGCTCCTCAGAAGCTAAGACCAAGTATTATCCTTTTCACCAGTGTCCGTGCAACGCGGTAATCCCCTTAACACGAGCCTTCTTGCTGTAAGGGTGCTTTCTGGCTCTGCTCTTCCTATGGCCTGGTAAGAGACTTGTGCCAGCTCTAAAAACTTTTCTGGCTATTTTCTCTTTACATTTCAATTCATTCTGTAATTAAAGGAGGGGCCCCGAACCACCCCAAAAGATTCCTCTTCAAATGCATCTTCAACCTCCCAGCAGCCTCTTACCTGGTCAAAGAATCCATTCACAATGTTCAGATGCTGAGACGGGTAGGTGGCAAAGATACCAGCAGTGCCATTTTGTCCTGTTACATACAGCTGGTTGCTGCCAAAAGCCCAGATGGCATCTAGAGGTGAGGGGGGCGGGGGGGGGAAGAAAGGGAAAAAAAAAAGAAAGGTAGAGAGGTCAGCCATTTTCCAACAGGCATCAGAGAGAGGACCCTGCTTGGAAGATGGCTAAAATGTAGGCTCCACGGAGCCATGAATATTGAGACAGAATTCCCAGAGCACCCCATTGCTATGTGTTGCAAACCCATCTGCTGTAGGGCACTCATTTGGAAAACTTAGGGCATGATCCACTGCAACGTTTTACCCATCATGCTCAGATGCAAGTGGCCTGAGTCCCTGTTCCTAATACTTCTTGCTTGCCAGGCACCAGGAAAGAGTTAGAGCCAAAAAGTAAACACTAAGCTGACTCCAAATCTCTCCCAAAGGTACCCAAATGCCTGTGGCATCAGTCTTGGTGTCAAGATATGAGATAGTGCTATGGATCTGATCTTCAGCAAGCAGGATCTGGGCTGACCTTGCACTTTCCTCTCAATTAGTTTCACCTCTCAGGGTTGTCTTGCACAGCAGTCAGCCACTTGCCTACCACTATGTAGAAACTGGATAACTAGCCTAGCTGGGCTGTCTAGATTCTCTCCATGGTCAGTGGAGAGAAAAACGGGCGTTTTCTGAAGGTAGCTCTTCCATGGTTTAGGCAGCTAAGATGGGATTAACTCTTCTGAAGAGAAGACTTCAGCCCACCAACTAGAAAGGTTACTGGTGTTGAACTGAAGTCCTGATGTTAACATAGATGAAGGTAGGTCACCCTGTTTCTTTGAAAAGCAGTTGGTGCTAGTGCCTTGGTGGCCACTTCCTCCCTCCAGGTGAAAGCTACAGTGACCAAGATGTTCTGCTCAGCTACAGGCAACTCTGCTCCTATTGCCAGAAACAGACATCAGGAGGCAAACTCTGAGTCAAAATGTCACCCTTGATATTTGAGGAAGAGCAATTTCCAGCACAGAGTCAGTTCTTGCCCACTGAATATTGCCCTGTGATGAGGAACAGATGCATGAGGAATTGGATTTCTAGGGTGCTTTCCAAGGTATAGAATCGTTCAGATAAATGCAGCAAAAGCTTCTAGAAGCCCCATTGTCTGGAAGCTAACATGAGACAATGCAGAAAACATCCATGGTGAAGTCTTTACTTTTTACCTTTTTTAAAGGATAAAACATCTGTGGGCTGATGCACAGACAACATCTCCATTACTACTCGTGTTCCATCAGCATTTCTGAAAGATCTGTTTAATACAGATAGTACCTACAATTGGGACCATCCATTGGTCCATGTTACAGTGATAAGTACTCAAGGACAAAGACTCAAACATTGGCAATGCTCGTTGGCCTTCAGACTGATTTGAAACCATCATCATGATGAGAACAGGAAAGCCTCCCCAGAAACACAGTAAGGAGGCTTCTCATGTCTGCTGAGCAAGAAAATGCTTCTCTCCTATTTGGGAACCAGCCTTCCTGCAGTGAGTCATGAAGAGCATCCATCTCACCCCAACAAACACAGAACATTTCTGCACTTACCGTAGTACAGCCCAAAGACAATTCCAGCTCCCAGGAAAGCCCCCAGTGTTTGGGCCAGGGCATAAATTGGTAGCTTGATCCAGGGCTCCCGAGCCAAGAAGCACATAGCAAAAGTGACAGCTGGGTTCAGATGTCCACCTGCAGAGAGGATGATGGTTATTGCATTTTATAGGCAGAATTTGTGTCCCAGAGATGAGGCAAGGGACATTGGTTTCCATACCAGTGCCACATAGGAAAAACACTTCCATCTAGGCCTACACAGCAATTGTCACAAGTGAAATCCAGCCCACGTGGAACCACAACGTACCTGATACCTGTCCTGAGATCAAAATGCCGAGCATCACAGCAAAGCCGAAGGCCAGGTTGACAGTCAGGAAACCTCCATGAGTCCCTCTGCTGAGCACGATCTGCGCAACAGAGCCACAGCCAAACAACTAGGAGGAGAAGGAGAAGAAGAGATTGAAATTACCCTCTCTGTTTCACATCATGATCAGTTGCTGACTTGTGCCTGCAACTTCTCCACTTACACTTGCATGCACCATCACAGCCCACCCATGACTCAAAGCCTTCAATCTGCAGTCAAAGTATCTAGGTGTTATCTCCAGGGAAGGAGAAAAGACACAGAACAAGTCTATCTCCTGGCAGGGGGAAACAAAGCCAGGGCCAAAATTAAAAGCAAGATCAGACCACAGTACACCTCTCCAGGAGTCTTTGTCCAACCATGTGATTTTCAGGTGGTAGGTGAGAGGAATCAGCCAGACAGCACCATGGACTGAGGTATTTACTGTTCAGATGGGGGATCTGAGTCCTTATTGTTAAAAAGGCTAATTGTTCAAATGCAGTAGCACGTAGATTGGCAGGGGACAATTTTGCTAATGCCTGGAACTACAGACATGACTGAAGAAGGTCATATACAGCCTGACATTCATGGAATCCTCTTTCAGGTGGCACTGGCTGACAGTGAGGGACTGGGGCTTCCTTGAGTACCTGCAGTTGTCCCAGCCCCAAGCGATGCTCTCTGCTGCGGGCACTCTGAGCACAGCCCACACTATCCCAAAGCAGCCATATCCTTCCAATGGCAAAACCATGTAAGAAAGGATCGGGGCAACACAGCTGGCCTGTCTCTGCAGCACCAACATGGCACACAAACCATCAAGCAAAGTCCATATTCCACAGACAGCGTACCACCAGTACAGCTGGAGGCTTGGCCTTCTGTCCAAGATCATGGCTGCCCCAAGCACTCTGTGGGACAAAAATTGTTTCTGCTGGCTGATAAGGGCTGTTTCCCAGTAGCTAAGGCAGGCATGTGCTTTTGCTCAAAGACGTTTGCTCCTTCTCTTCCCAACCACATCCAAAAGCCATCCTTCCTATGCTCACCCTTGACAACCCAGACCAGATTCCCCTGGCAGTTCAGTTCATCACTCAGCCAGCTGGAGGCTTTCTGCCTGGCCAAGTCTCTCCACTTCCCACTATGTAATAGAAGGAGCCCTAATCCTGATCTTTTGTACACTTTTGTCTTCCAGTGACTCCACCTGAATTGATTCTTGGCGTACACCAGGGATTATCACATCAGCAGGTACTGAGAGCATCCTTAAACAAGGACAGGGATTACAGCTTGCTCCTAAAATCCTTAAATCTAGGGATCAAGGCTTGCCTTATTTCTACTAACCACATGCCCGTATCTACACACCCATCAAGACTTTCTGCTTCTATGAACTCCGTCATCCCAGGATTACTCAATCGCCAGAGTCAGTATCTGCTCCTGGGGAATAAGACACCAAATAGGCACCAGGGGTAGCTCACTTCACCTCTCCTGCCAATACTGGACATGCCCATTCGGCAACGCACAATCCAGATGAGGGGCAAAGCCAAAACACACCTAACTCATCCCCTCCCATCCCCTTGACAAGGGGTGAATTACTAATAAAGCAAACACTGCACTCAGCCTTCTGGGAAAGGAGCAGCCAGGTAGGCTGCAGGCTGTTTCACGAGGTGGACACTCTGTACACAGGTGCCTCTTGACAAGGAGCCAGGTCCCCAACACAGGACCTTGTGTATCAAGAACAAAGGAACCTGTAGAACTCGTTAGTTAATGAGAGGGGACATCCAGCACTGCTCTCTACTGGGAGCAGTCAGAATAGCCCCTTCAATGTCCTAACCCTGAGCTGCCCAGCTGGGAAACCACGGCAGAAGAGACACCCGGGCAAAGGCAGAAAAGATGAGTTTCATTTATTGTGCAGCAAATGGAGCCATCATTCCCAGCTACGCCCAAACCACTGAGGGAAGCTAAGCTCCAACTGAGCAAATAAATACTGGCTGATGACCAGGGTGACATCTGTTCTTTCCCTTACCCCAGAAGAGCCCCAGCATGCTTTAGACAGAGGTTTAGAGAGAGAGGACTCAGCCATGGCATTCAGCTCTCTAATGCCACACAGCTCATCAGTCTGACCAGGGAGGGGTGAGCCCAAAAAATTGCAATGGGCATCTGAGTTTGGCAGGGTTGGTCCCAGGTTCTTCCAGTTGATGAAGGTATTTGTGTTATTCACTCTGAAAGAACTGGCAGTTCTGCAAGTGGATGGTGGTTGGTTCATTAGCCACATACCTTTCGGTTGCAGAAACCACAGAGTAAATTTCCCCCCCTTTATCCCCCTGTTCACCCACAAAGGTCTTCCCTTAACCTGGAGGAAGGCCAGGTCTGCCTTTTCTCAAGAGGTTGTTCCCCATCCTCCTCTCCTCCTGTCCTACACCTGGCAACAGCTCTCCAGCTTTTCCTCAGAAGAGAGTCTATGGGCCGTGTAAAAACACCCCAGAGCCACTCTGCAGGAGCATTACACTTATTTATCAGATCAGCCCTGAGCACTATTTGGCTTAATTCAGCGTAACAGTGAAAAACCTGACCCTCAGCAGATAAAAAGTGAGGTGATATTTAAGGACAAGTTTGAACTTTGATGTGCGCGTGTGCAATTCCATCCTGCACCAGGGGAGTCCACTGAGCACGAACGTATACGCTCATGCATGACATCCATCCATGGCATTTGACTTTCAGGAACCAGTTCAAATCATGTTCACCCATGCTTTTGTGGCAAGTGGCTTGACATTACAGTTTTGTTGTGGTAGTGGCTATTACAATTTTTAATCACACCATTTCCACTTCTGCTATTTGCTAGTTTTTCTTCCAATTCATTTTCCCAGGCCATATGAGACAGGAGACCCTCGGCATCCATACTTTAAGTCTCCCCTTTCCAGTGCTTGCAGCTACGTGTTTAGGAGCAGCTAGCTTGAGTTGAAAGGCCAGGAAGGTCAAGTAAAAGCAATTCAGCATTTATCCCAGTGGCTTTGAAGTCCATGCAATAGATGTAAAAGTTCTCGATCAATATTACAGCATTACGTTCGGAGACAGTGGTGCACACCCAAGGCAGAGACGACCCCTCAATTATTGATTTTAATAACCTGCCTCCAACACTTCTTCTTTTTTTTTTTTTTTTTTGGTTAAAAAAGGTCCAGACATTAATGGAAGAACATCCCAACCAACAGAAAGCCAGGTTACCACCTCATACGGCAGTGTGTGCAGCAGTCAACTGCTACACCCCCATGATCCACCGGCCAAGTTCAAAAGCAGTTTTAAAGTGCTAATAAAATGATCACAACAAAGCGTTACTCTGATGGATTAAAGCCCCTCTCCCAGGAATTGAGGTCAATGCACCCATTAACGAGGTTAATGGAAGCCTGCTCCCTAATTTCATCTTGCTGGCTCTAGCAGATCAAATGGCTTTCCCTGCCAACAGCGAGGTTTCTCCTCATCCCTCACGAGCTGATCCAACTCCTTGCACTCTGAAAAATAACAAAGACCATGTTCTGCAGGATCCATGAGTTGAACTGGTTCAGGGGTGGAGGGGCTGACAAACTCCAAAGCCTGTACAAGGCAGAGGACAGCCAGAAGCAGCAGCAGCAAAACCAGGAAAAGGGAGCAGGTCACTGGGTGAAACTTCAAGCTCAGGGCAGCCTTAAACTCCCCATGTCCAGGGCATGTCTGGAGACTGGCCATTTGGCTTGATCACCCAAGGTAAAAACACCCTGCCTCAATGTCTATAGACAAGAAAGCTCTGGAACCAGTCAAGGCTGGTAGGAAAGGACCTTGGAGGACAAAAAAAAGTTGAAAAAGCTAATGAAGAAGTGAGGCCACCCGAGTTTATAGGCAGACCTTGTGAAAAGCAGCTCCAAAAGTGAACTTGGGAGAAAGGTAATGCTCAGCACTCCCCTGCACAACAGCCAAGTTTTCTCCCTCGCTTGCCTCCTCTTTTCTTTGTGGTGCTTTTTCACACCTTCAGGTGCGACACAAAGGACCTGGATACATTTGCTTTTGGACTTCAGACAGACTGATCTCTAAATCAAGATGAGAAAGTTTTGCTGGCATAGCCCAGAAGGAGTGTTATTACCTGAGTTACAAGCTTCCTTTTCAGCCAGTAAATAAACCAGGGATTAGGCAAGGAGCCTGCTGTAAATCTACCCTAATCACCTGGGTGGATGGGAAAGGCTGCTCAGCCCTCGCTGCCCTCTGGTCAGTGGGGAAGGTGCCAGAAGGGCAGTCAAACCGTGGGTCTATTCTGAAGGAAGAGACCCTGAGATATTGATGGAAGATTTCAAGCATTAGACACGTAAAGGGACCCCTCCTCTTCGTATCAGAGTGGAACTTAGGGCTGTCCTAACTTCCCTTCAAGGGGGGAGGCTGGGAAGGAGGGGGCAGAAGACTATCACTTTACAGACAGTTCAAAACAACTTCCCAACTCCTCTGCAGCTCAATGCAAGAAGGGGTTAAAGGCACTGTGAGTCTCCTCCATGGCCTCTTGCTGCCCTCCCCAAGGAGCAAGACCCAGCTGGGTAGATCTGATGACAGACCCATCCCCATTGCTGTTTCTGCTCAAACAGCACGCGGAGATCTTCCTCAGCTCCATGGCCCATGCAGCCAGGGCAACCTCCATCAGCCACAAAGGCAGTGCAAGGAGCACTGTCATTTTTGCCTTTCCCCAGAGCACCTCTTGAACAACCAGGCTGGCCACCATTCACAATTTGCAAAGCAAGGAGAAACGCTAGACCCCACAGTCAGGCTTCTTGCCCAGCTCAGCTGGAGCCACCCTGGTCAGAAGCAGTCCTACGGGGAAGGGCAGCCACAGATGGTCCTTCATGTTACGGCTCCTTCTGCACGGCGCGCTGTCCCGGAGCCAGGCAGGGCTGCAGGACCCGAGAGATAAGAGGGTCTAAGGACAGTTGTGCCACACGCACATCACGTGCTACAGCAGCGCTGCACGAGGCTGGGGAGACAGGCGGCACTCAGGGCAAGAAACCTGCGCGACCGTCAGCAGAGGAGTCGGGCATTAGAGAGGAAATTCACTATTTTACTTTGTTCTCTACCCTCCCCCTCCCCACCCCAACCATGGAAGCCAAAACACTTATTCTCATATCCCTGGTATCCCTCACATTGGGAGGTTTTAGCTCTTAGAAAGACCCGTACTTCTAGCAGGGTTTTGGTCACAGGGTTGGACACTGCTGGGAAAAAGCTGCCTTCCCACTGAGGGAAAGTCTTGGTGCCTGAACTGTCCCATTTGTAAGGAAGGAGAAAACTCCCTGCTCCTGCACGGGGACAGCAAGGAGGGAAAGTTTTGGACAGTGAGTGAAGAGCTTCAAGCTCTCCCGGTGGAAGAGGTGAGGGAGAGCAGCATCGCTGCCGTTTCCCAGTCCTCCACACCCAGCAGCACAGACCCTTCGCGGGGGACGACCAGCAGAGCTCGAAATGCTTACAGCAAAGATTTCCAGCCCCTTTCAAACCCTAGCAAAGCATTAAGAAAAAAAATGAAATTTAAAAAAAAAAAAAAAAGAAAAAAATAAATTAAAAAAATCACATTCTCCAAATGCGACAAGCTGGGTGGAAGCAAATGGGCACAAATCAAACAGCCACTGTGGGAGTCGCCGTGCAGCCCCAGGTGGCTGCGGGACGAGCGGCAGCTCCAGGCTCCGCGCTGCCGACGGTGCACCGAGGCTCCCCCTTCGCCTCCATCAGCCCAACCACTTTGCAGCTTTGGTTTCTGTGGTCTGCAGCCACACTCGTACTCCAAAAAGCTCCCACCTGCCCACAAAGTCAAGGCAGCCCCGATTGAAAAGCAGTTAGGAACTGTTTTGTTGTTTCTTTGTGCCCCTCTACAGCAGTAAATCACAGTTAGCCTGACTTGGAAATCAACTATAAACAGAAAGTTCCTCCTCCTGCAAACGTAAAAACCGAACAGAGCCAGCTTTGGTATTTACAGCCAGGAGAGCAAGGCAAACGGATCGAGGCTTTTAAGGGAGGCACGGAGAGCTGCCACTGGAAAACTAGCTGTAGTGAGCTGCTACAGTAATAACACAAACAGCAAGCCACCGGGAAAATGCCTTCAGCGTTTGCGTTGCTTAAATGCTGCCAGCAAGCGGTGCTTCTGACATGGATATAAAGTTCAAACCTAAAGTACCACTTGGAAAGTGTGTTTTGAAGAGAAAAAAAAAAAAAGAAATTAGTCATTTTAGTTATCAGAGGAAAGGTAGAATCAGCATTACTATTCTTGTTACAGAAAGGACACTACTTGCAGAGTAAAACCCCGTTGTGCAAGGTGCTGTACACAGCAAAATCAGCTTGCAAGGAAAGAGCACCCTTGCCCTTGCGCTATTCAGGGCTTGGCTGCCTTGGATTATTTTTCTTATCTTATCTTTAAAAAAAAGGCACTATTTTGTTTTAACGTTCTGCTATCTTTACAACCTCCTTAAAAAATAAGAAAAATAAAATCAAGCACTGGGTTAATTCTTACAGGCAAAGAGACTTCGCAGGGGTCTGAAACCGCTTTGCTCTAGAAGAGTCTGAGAGCGCTGCAGTCGTTATGCAAGTGAAAGGCAGGAGGGAAGGAGCTGAAGCCGTGCCAATAGCCACGGTGGGGCAAGTTTTACATTACACAGTGAAATTTAAAATAAGCTGGAAACTTTAAACAGTCTCCTTCCCTTCAGCTCAGGAAGTTAATTTCAGTGTGAATAATATCAAACCTTAAATCCATCCCTAATATTGTTCTGCTCTATACGTATTCGCATGTTTGCGTCCAATCAGTTCCATCTCCCATGAAGACAATTTCATGGATCTCATGTCTTTCCTCAGGTATTTTATTGTCTGAAGCCATAAGAGATATTTACCAGGCTGAAATGCAGCTAAATGCATGTAAGCCTAGCTCAGCCTGCTGGTAGGATGGGCAGCAGGGGCTTCTGCAAGGCACAAAATGACAACTCTCTCCTGGGTCTGTCCAATTCAAACCACTACCCAGGCCATCTGAAAGGGGAAGAACACCATCTTCAAGGCACTTTCTGTTTTAGGAAGGCGATAAAATAAAAAGATGCAAAAGAATCAGGGTGGTAGGGAGCAAAAAAAACCCTTTTTTTCTTTTTTTAAGTAAAATAAATAGAATCTGTAAGCGACACTTCATTAACAGAAGAATAGACTGGGGCAGCTCCAAGGCAGAAAGAGATTGACGCCCAGCAGAGCCATCCTGCAGGCTTGTTGCCCTGGAACTCATTTCCCTCTCTGCTGTATACCCTGTTCTTGTCTGCTGACAGCCCCAGAGCATTCACCATGTTTGGGACTTTCCCATTTCTCCAACCAGCCCACCCCACCCTCTCCCACATGGTTGCAGTACCCATCGCCCTCTATCCACTGCAGTGTTCCTGCAGAAGATCCCAGGTCACTTTCACAAGACCTGTAAGATGGAGTTGAATATGTCACTAAAACCAGCATTTTCTTGTCCCCACACACCAGCTCAGAATTCCTGAAGAAGGTGAGGGATCTGCTTGTGCACTTACACACACACTTTAAAACACAGCAGGTGTGGCACTGCCATGGACAAGGCATGCGTTGCCCACTTTTGCCAGTGCATCGCCCAGCCTGGCTGATGGGTGCCTACCACCATGCTCATTGTGGAGGCTGGTTATGATTTTTGGACCAAGTCCTTCCTCATGCTCTGAGCACATCCCAGCTCCTCTCTGCCCCAGAAAGACAAGGCTGCAGGGGAAAAGTTATCTCTGTCGTACCAGATAATGCAGTTGGAAGAAGGAACATTTTTTGGATCACAAGCCCTTCTGAAAGCTCAGATCCCCATTGCTAAAGGCTTGCTTTGTTTCTCCAGCAATGTTAACTTGTCTAGCAGGAAACATTATTCCTCCTTACAAGTCTTGCCTTGCTTCAAGCCCAAGACTAACTGCAGCAACATAAGTGATTCATAGACAGCAGCTTTCTACCTGTTAATCACTTTCCTATCAGCTTTTACCCACCTTAATCCCAAATAATCCTTCACTGAAAAATCAACAAGACTTGTTTGCAAATCAGCAAAGGTTGGTCATTCCAACAATAAAGACATTGCACTGTGCAAAGCTCCTTTTTTTTTTTGAGAGTGGTAGCATTTTAGGGGGACCCCTATGCTCCCACACAAGACCCAGTAGTCTCCTCTTCCTCATCAAAAAAGAATCTTATTTATTAAAGCATAAAATAGTGTGTCGGTCCTTCTGTGTTTTCCCCAGGAGCATGAGCAGCTTCATCAAACCTTTCTCCACTTTCAGCTCCTCCAACTGTTTAGATTTTCCCCAAACCGTCCTGCCATCAGTTATGAAGAGGTGTAAACCCACGATCACTCCACTGAAGCCGATAGGAGTGCTCTGGCTTTGCACCACTTCAGAGGAACTTTCACCCACTGGTATTCACCGTGGGGACGTCAACTCATTTCTGCTGCAACGTCAACGCAACAGGCTCACGGCCTCTTGGCCAGTCCTGCATTTTCGGATGCAGATGCCCGAAGCCAGGTACCCCTACCCCAGTTTTGCTACACCAGCATTCGCTCCCCACTCCTCACACACAACTGTCCATGCTCTTCCCATCTTGCCTTTGACCTCAGAGCAAGCCAGGGCCGCTCAAAACATCTTCTGACCAAGTCACCTATACAGATACCCACCCTGCTTTATCCCTTATGTCCCATCCCTTCGGAAACTGAGCGTTAAAAGGGGCAGGAGAGTTTTGTTGCCGTTTACCATTAAAAAACACACCATCTGACAGCTCGGCGCGGCCACACACACGGCAAGCCCGAGGTCCTGATCAGCCGCCGGCACAGGCTGCCGCGGTGTCGTGCAGCCCCGCTGATAAGACCCTGGGGAACATACAGCCAACAGCCAAAAAAAAAAACCAAAACCCACTGCAACTGTTTAAATTCTGGCTATTTTTTCTCCATAGGATGCACCAGGAAAACAAAGGGAGGTGAGGAAAAAGCTTTCACTTCCCCCGGGTGATAACACTTGACATTATTTCAGTGCCAAGAAAATATTCCAGGGCAGAGAGAAAGGAAGTTTTGCATGATCTCTAGCAAAACACTTGATGCTTGCACAGAGACCTGTTGCTCCCTGCACTTTGCAGACACGCGGAAGCCCCCAGACACCCACCGACCTCTGCAGAGCCCCCCCTTTGCCAGCGACCCCAAAGCTCATCCTACAGCAAGTTGCATGAATATTTTTTTCCTGTGGATAAGGACCTCTCTAGTCCCCCCAGGGCAGGTGGCATTGGAGCTGGGCTCATCCCTGGTGCAAACTCTGGCAGCAGTTTGAGCAGCTTTGGCAGAGTTTCCCCATCCACCAGAACAGTGCCCACCCCACACCCAGGGGCTGCAGAGCATCCCCACACCACGGCGCAGACTCACCACCAGGATCAGCGTCCCCAGGCACTCAGCCAGCGCTTGCCGGACTAACTTGTTTCTGATCCTCAGGTGCTCCTCAATAGTAGCAAGAACGTCCTTTTGCCTCCCCATCGCAGCAGAGGTGCCCTTCGAGCGGTGTCAGGGGAAAAAGCAGCAGCTGACAAAGCCTCGGCAAGGTTTCTTCCCCAGCAGAGATGCCTTGGCTTATAAATAAGTTCAGCGGTGCCTGACACACCTCCTGGGTAACCACACCCCTTCCACACAACTTATTTTTTTTCCCCCCCCCCCCTCCTTTTCAGCGTGAGACAGAGTGGGTGGTTTTCTTCATTTTCTTTATTGCTTGCATAGGTGAGCAAAGGATCCAGGAGTTTCGGAAGGAGGAATTAAGTGCCACAAAGACGTCCTGCTCAAACCCCTACTGTTTTCGTCAGTTACTGCCTAAAACATGGGGCCATATCTGCCCCTCTCCAGCTTCAGCCGAGGTCCTAAAAGCTAAATGCATGGACTGAGCGGTGCTTTAACCCATTGGTGCAATCACAGTACCCTGCTTTCAGCTTGCTTTCCCACCCAAATTCCTGCAGGGTGGCAAAGTGATGAGTACTCCTGTGCTGATCCAGAGGCTGCAGGTGCTTTTGCAGCAACATCATGGGGCAGGAGGGTTTGATCCCCCACATCTGTATGGTGGGCTGAGGCCAAGGCACCTCCCAATGCCAGCAATTACCCTGCTGAAGCTGGTGTCAAGAAGCAAGAGTGGACCTCTCTCCATGAAAAGCTGTATCTAGGTCCAAACTCTTGTGCAGTGTTACGGTTCCTCTCTGCCTCTCTGCCAGGGCTTTGGGAGAGCATTTCCAGCCCAATCCCCATGAAAGATGTGAAGGAAGTGGTGAGAGGTCCCAAGTGCAGAGCTAATGCCTCATCACAGGACCTTGACAAGGAGTCCATAGACTCACTTATCCTTGCTGGAACCAACCCTTGCTGCCTTTTCACCTTCGGTCATGTCCTGAATCACCCTGGGACAGTTCTATGGGACAGTCTGAATGAAAGCTGTCCCAGTCTGTACCATCTGGACTGAGGGCTGCTAACAGGACGCGTGCCACTCGTGGCATCTGGTTTCTGTTAAGTGAGTAGTAAAAATTCCCAGGGCTCTTTGACTCACCAGGGCTTGATGCAGAGCAGCAGGGCTGAATTTGCAGGACTGAAGGGGACCCCTTTCCTGGATTTGTTCCCCTGCCTCCTCTGCAAAGGCACAGATGCCTGGCTTTTCCTCTTCCCCTTATTTAACCATCGACTCTCCTGTTGGAAAAGCAGAGCTTTTTACTGCACTGGTGAATGGGTCTTTATTTCATACAGAAACTGCAGGCAGCCCGAGCAGTAGAGTCAGGAATGTCGTTAAGAAAGCAATAACGTGTGAGGAATCAAATGCAGGGAAACACTTGGGTACAAACACAATTACAGGGACAGGAAACTTTCCTCGTTATTTTGTGCTCAGGCCCGGTCTGTTATCACCAGCATCAGTGGGATCTGAAGTACAGCGAGCACTCTGTGAGCCCCATGCATGCTGGCTGTGGCTGGGGTTTGCAAACCAGCTCTCAGGACACCCATTTTTCACCTTTTTTCCCCTCTCTCTCCTCTCACCCTCTTGCTGTGCATCGTCTGAGCCACAGAGGATCCACAAGTGCTCCTCTACCTCGCTTCCTCCTCCACTGCCTTCCATACTCCGCTCTGTCCTTTTCACCCTGACTCTGTATCGAAGCCACCGTAGCCAAAAATGAGGCTACATGTTGGTTTTGTTTCCCCTTTTGGCAGTTCCTAAGCTAAGGTCTGCTGGCTGTTTTGCCATTTTTTGAACCACCAGTGTGCAGGTGCCATGTTTGTGGTGTAGCTTTATTGATATTTATTTAGACTAGGTCCTGGATCCCGTTCCTTCCCTGGTGGTGGGGACAGGGCCATAAGACCAGAGAGAGACAGGCGAGGAGCAAGAGGCATGGGGACGTGTGATGTTCTCCAGGTAGGTAGGTACATTTCTCCTGTCTGCAGCACCTGAGCCCCTCTGGCTACGAGTTGAGGATGCAGAAATTTCCTCGGACTGGTGAAGGGAGGGGAGATGTCTGGGCTCCCAGGCTGACAACAGAAGATGGTGGTAACACCAGCATCAAAGCTGGTACTTGGAAAAGTCTAGACAGCCACAAGCGCATGGAGCCAGGGTGGGGTGGGCACTCCAACCCCATCTCTGCGGCTGACTCACTGCCTGACCCTGAGCAAATCCTTCACCTTTCCACACCTCAGCTTCTCCGTCAGTAAATTAGAGAGAGAGACCTCAAATTCCCTTCCAGGGGTGTTGTGAGGGTGAATCACTTCAGCCCAAGATCCAATGACTTGAAATGAGCAATAGGGACTTATGCAATTGCTTTCCCAACAGAAAGCCATGTTATTATCTAGGAAGGCACTTGGGGAAGGGGCAGTGATGCAACACGGGGAGAAGTGGAAGATCTTTTCAGAAGTAATAGCTAATCAAAATGTGGGTAAAGGCTGAAAAACTCCAATTCTAGAGGTTCTCTGTGCCAAGGCAGGAATTTCCCTGCCACACCATTTAGCTGGACTCCAGGGGCACAAGATCTAAGCACAAAACAATTAAAAATGTGCCTCACCGGCAGTAGGTTTCCAAACAAGCCGATCTCCCACAGTAACTGGTGCACAGGGTACTGGTACCCATCCTGGTGGTTAGAAGAATTCCACGGGTAAGTAAAAGTAAACAAGGAAGGATGTAGCAGTAAGACTAACAAGGTAGGACCTCAGAGTTGCTGGGCTTTTCTAGTGTTGGGTGGACACAGTGAGATGTCCATGCCTTTAGCCTTGCCTTGCATAGACATTTAAAGATGCACAAAGGCTCAAAAAAAGGAAATTTCCAAACCTGTGTCACAAAAAGCTCATGTGGGACCTCCTGGTGGTGATGCCAAAGCTACTGAAGCCCAAGGAAGGAACTTCTGTTGTCAGTGATGGCCTGACTCAAACATCAGGTGTTGAAGTGCCTAAGGTGAACTACCCCTATCAATCTCTACAGTGTCAAAAAATCAAGGCATTGCAGGGGGGTGAGGGGAGCAATGTAACACTTTAATTTATGGAACCTGCTGGTTGCCCAGAAGAAAAGAGAAAAAGGAAGCTCAGCTCAGCAGGAAATCGGAGGCAACATTGTTCTGTTGTGCTCATTTGCAAATCTCAATCTTTTCTTCCAATATCTTCTGGTACCCAGAAATATGGGAGTAGCTAGGGATAGACCAAGGTTTGAACCCGTGCCTTCTGACCCCAGTCCACCGGAGCACTTGTCTGTAATGTTTGTCACTTTCTTGTTCCTTTTCTTTGCCTCCCGCAGAACCATACAATATGCCACAAGAAACTCACTGTGTTTGGGCTGTTATTTCTAAACATGATCCAAAACCAACACCCAGGTTCCAAGTTTGCTGTTTGCATTGCCGCTTGGCTCCCTCTCTCATCACTCTGGGGGAAAAATACAGGTGAAATTTTAAAGGAAGAACCGATCCTTGGCTCCTCTACAGCTGTTTTCCTACTGGCTCTAGTGACACAAAATAAACTTAGGCTCATAAACTCCTTGGCTTCTGCAGAGTGCTGAATTAGCCTCCAGCAATGTAATTTTTCCTATTAAAAACCAACTTTGACAAAGTAACCAGACTTTTCCTTAAGAGGCTGAATGGCTAAACCTTGACCAATGGGTTCCACATCTCATCCGAGCCAAATTGATTCACCCACCCCAGGATGCATGGTGCAATCCAATGAGAAGAAAGCGTGAATCACGCAAATCTGTAATGAGTCATTGCACTGATGGCTGGGTCACCTGGTGCAAAAGCCGTTATGCCAGGAGAGGTCACTGGGTCAAAGCATGACAGGATTTGTCCTTGTGAAATCTCCCTTTGGAAGATACCTCTGACCATCTCCTCCCCGTGATCTACTTGACAGAGCAATATGGTGACCTGTTCAGAAGATTTCATTAAAAGTAAAAATTATAGCTTGCCTAGCAAGGCAGGGTAGGAAGTGAGTGGGTAGGAAGTTTATAAGCTTTCTAAATGATTCTAGCTGGAGGGTTGAGTGGAGTCATTTCAACATCTTGCCTTGAATCTCCGGATTTGCAGAGCCAGGTGTTCATTTCATGTCTGGGTCTGCTTAGCCCTCCACCTTGAGTTAGAAAACTGGAGAAATTCCTCCAAGGAACAGGGGTAGTCTACACAACTGAGGATTGTTGGTGGCATCTGTGTTTGGAGAAACTTAAGGTGAAACTGCAATCCTAATTTAGGTTCCTTGGACATCTAAGAGAGGCCTGGAAGTTGACAAACTGGATTTGGACTTTGAATTACAATATAGTAATGGGAATAATATTTAAAATCCCTGAAAACAGCTCTTCTTGAAGTCCTCTGCTTAGGACCAAGTGGAGAAAAAGGTGACCCTGAGCTGTCTGTAGCTCTTATTCAGAAGTGTCCCATAGAGATGGATCCCCCAGTGTTATATCAGTGCTCAGGCCCACTTCCTGTTCCCACTGGTGGTTCCTTGTCATGTCTGATTTCCTCCTCATCCCAAAGCTGGTCCTAGTTTACAGGACTAAACATCATTTGTCACACACCATTCCTGTAGAGAAGCCATTTTCCAGTACAAGCAGTTGCATACCAGAATAACTACTGTACACTGGAAAAGCACCAGTTGCTCCAGAAGAAAGCTTTTTAATAACACATCTGAAAGGAAATCTATTATACACAGCTCCCCTGAAATAAGGTTTTGGCAGGAACTTCTCCCATAAACTTCTCTGTGTAGACAGTTGTTCTTCTGAGAGCTGCAGAGCTAGTCCTGACTTGGAGACGCTGCTGCTGCTGCTGCGTACCACAGCAGGAGAGTTCAAAGACCCTGAAGGCAGAAGACACATAAATGGGTTGAAATTCCACCAGCCCAAAGTGTGAGTCAGGAGCAATGACAAGAACTTTCCCTACAGGGTGAGGACATGTCCAGGAAGCGAGAGTGTGCCTGTTCTCCAACCTAACCACAGGTATTCCCAGCACAGATGTCCCTGAGCACAGAAACAATCACTTTAAGAGCAAAAAAACACCTAGATGTCATTTTAGATGTCTAGTCCTTGTGATCACTTTAGAAGCGTCTCTTTCTTGGCTATAAAGGAAGCTTGAAACAACTCGCCCAGCAGGAGAAAGCTACACATAGTTGGTGTAAGCCACCCCCAGCCTATAAGGAGGTGCAAAGTGCAAAATATAGAAGTATTTGTATCATAGATGGGGTATTTGCAATAGGAGCAGGGAAGTCTTAATACTCTTCCATAATTCACAGCAGGGGCTCTCTCTGCAATACCACATGAATTTGAGATCGCCTATGCTCAAGAAAGACAAACTGAAAGTGGAAGAGGTGCAAAGAAATATGAGAAGGACAAGCAGGTGAAGGGAGTATCTCCATTCTAGTATGGGCCAAAACTGTTCAAATTAGGTAATGCAGCAAACCCAAGACCAAGCTGGGACACACTGCTGTCAAAAAGTACATCAGGAAGCAAAAAAACACTTTGTGTTGGCCCAAGTGCAACTAGGGATGAACCAGCCATGCATAATTTTAGGCTGGAGAGTAGAAACCATAAGAGCATGGATGTTCTGCAGATATTTTCCGGTTCCAGGAAGATGTTTTCCTCTCCCAGGAGATGCAACAGCAGAAAGTATGAGAGGGTTAAATCTGAAAGGAGGCATGGAGTTCCCTGAAGTAGTTAACTCTTTTTCCCTGTTTTCTGTATTCTGACCCAATTCTGTACCCCCGAGTCTTGCTTGTCCTCATATGGTCTCTGCAAGGGAGTTCTTGCTAACCTGCCACCTCAGAGAAAAGAATCAGGCTCCTGAACTGTAAAAGCACCTTTGGAGCAAACTACACTTTCTGTCTCTATGGATTTCAGGCTGTTGAAGGACTTTAACTACCAGTTCACCTGGACGCTCCCTAAATCCACCTCTGCAAATGCAAAGTGGGCTTGCCTACACTTGCTGTAAGTGAGAACAGAGTCTGCTGTCCTCTTTGGGACATTCATTCCGTCAGCTGATTTTAAATCAGCCTGAATCCTGGGGGAATTTCCATGCTGGCCTATTTTTTTTTTTTTCCTCTAGGTAGTTTAAGTATTAAACATCATCCTTAAGCAAACAGGCATTAAGGAACTCCATTGTAATGGGCATTTCTCAGATTCCATAATGCAACAGGGATTTGGCATGGACAAGCCACCTGAGACGAGCGCCTGCGGCAGTGGAGATAACAGGGCTGTAAACAGAAGGGCTGGGCTGTGCAGTGGATGCAACACCCAAGGTCTGAAGAGACATAAACGCCCACCCCCCAGTTCACCAGGAGAGTCCCTCTCCCAAAGAGAGGGAGAATGTCTCCTTCACCTGACAGCTCCTTCACAGACAGACATCAGCAGACATGGCACATGAGCTGGTTTGGGGCGATAGCTTTTAAACTGGTTCTGGAGGCTTCAAGGAAGGCTTGATCTTATGAGTGGGGAAAATCAAAGAACTTAAATGCTGTTGCAATGAGAGATACTGTCTTCTTCTCCCTCCCCTTGGATGGAGTTACATTGGTTGACTGACCCTATGGCTTACCTGGAATATCCCAAGGGTAATGAGCCAAGTTTCCTTAGAAAAATGTTCTGGCCTCTTTTCCTTGGGCTTCCCAGAAGGAACAGAAGGGGGGATTTACACACTGAAAGCCCTAAGAAGACTCAGCAAAACTAGATGCCACAGTCAGGTGTAGGAGATATTCAGAATTTCAGTCCTAAACTAGAAGCACTGAAATGGGCTAATCCTGTGCTCAGGAATAAAACCATTAGTTCCCATGCGTGGACACAGGAAATCCAAGCCCCAGTTTGCTTCATGACCCAAAGCATGGATGGGTTTTATCTTGAGAAACCCACTGTCAAATCAAAGTGGCTTGCGGAAGCAGAGGGGACGACATGCCAGGGGCGATCCCTTCCCGGAAAGGCAGCCCAGCTCAGACCTCCCTGATCTCACCATGCCCCTTACGTCTGAGAGCAGGCCCAGATGATGAGAAGAGCCAGCCCAGAAGCCACAGGAGCTGCCTGCTCTGGAACAGGATGGGTGTCTGGTGGTCACAAACCAGCAGATGGGAACAGATGCTTTCCCATGAGTCACCACTGCATTTGTAGCCAGCATTGGCAGAAGTTCCCAATTCCAATTACCTCTTCCTGTGGTCGAACACCCCTTTTCCCTTAGGTGAACAAACCCCCAGCCCCACTGGCTCCCAGAGCCCAGTGAGGGCAGAATGAAACCTCAAAGCAGCACCGGATGGAGGCAAGCACTGAGTGTACCAAAGGGAAGAACAAGGCATCCTCTTCTCTCCACCCATGGAGAGCCCTTGCATCTCTCTCCCCTCTGGGCTGGAGAGGGGATGGATCCCATTGTCCTCACAGCCCCACATCTACCAGCTCCAGCCCTCCTGATAAATCCCAATAATAGAGTCCCAGCCCCACCACAGCTCCTGTCCACTTCCAGACTGGAGAAGGAGCAACAGGAAGGAGATGAGCAGGAGTGGGCCAGGAAGCTCAAAAAACACGGAGAGGAGGAGAGGTCACCCCTCCCCAGGGGTGTTTTGTGGGGTGGTAGGAGCAGGGCAATGCTGCCAAGGTACCAAAATTCCCACCCTATAGCACAGTATCTTGCCACACGCCCTGCTTGGGAAACCATTTCCTGTCAAAATCTGCCAATGAAAGTCTGTTGTCTGTGGCTGGGACTTCCCAGGTGGGAGCTCTGGATCCTCTGGGGACAGGCAACATATCTCCTGCTTTGCCTGTTAACCTACACACTGATGTACCCATTCTTCAGCTCCAGACCTTGGGTATCAAACTCCTTAGCCCCTACTGTGAGGTGTAGGTTATGGATCTTTGATGTCTACCCCTGTTTCCCCAAGCCCGCCGCTCAGACGTCGCACCCACCCCTCCTGCCACCACATCCTGCAGGAAGCCCATGGAGACCTGAATCAGACCTGAGTTGGGCAACTGGAGTCAGCAAATTGGATACCTATTAATGAAAGGCAAGATAAGATCACTTACACTCATCCCGCTTGTGGCTTGGGGAGTATCTATTGCAGGCATCCAGCTGGGGCATCCACTCAGCCTTGCAAAACCCTTACGAAGAAGCATGAGCCCTGGCTCCACACATGCTCTCCCACCCCTCCCACAACGAATACACTCAGCTGGCAGAAATGACAGTGTGCGGAAGGAGGGAGTGGGGCTTGGCATGGCCATCACGCTGCTCATTCATCCCTCTACCTGGCATGCCAAGACAGCAATGACAAGGGAAGGGTGGAGAAAACCTGGTGGGATACCCCAGTGTGGACCTCTAGGGAGGAATAAGACATGCCAGTTGTCTGTGGGAGA
This sequence comes from Limosa lapponica baueri, assembly GCA_002844005.1. NCBI lineage: Eukaryota > Metazoa > Chordata > Aves > Charadriiformes > Scolopacidae > Limosa > Limosa lapponica. The sequence continues at coordinate 171,218 of KZ506579.1, forward strand.
TTTCCATAAGGGATGTGCCAGGAAGACTTGGTCCCACCTGCTGCCGAAGAAGTCATGGGAATTCTGAACCAAGGGCTGTTATTAACCTATATAGGAAATGTTTTGCTTTTCTTCTGCAGGAGAGCAAAGGTGTGTGTAATGGGGAGGAGAGGCAGCAGTCTTCCTCAGGTAGGGTTTGCCATCCCAGCACCCCTGAGATCCTCAAGAAGCAGGAGCTGAGCCACCTGCATGCCCACCGCTGGAACAGGAGGCTTTGCAGCATGAAGCAGAGCACCCTGCAGCTCTTCCAGTGGGCACCCCAATGCCTTGTGGACACAGGACCAAGGTGTAAGGGTGGTGGCTGAGCTCAGCAGGCCTCCAAGCACAAGCTGTCCGGAGCCAGCTCATGCAGAGAGCCAGCAAACACACTGCTGGGTTTTCAGCCAAGGGTGGTGGGCTCTGAGCAGCCCATAAGGATCCAGACCTAGGGCATCTCGGAGGGCAAGGCTGTAGCGAAGGAAATCGCCTTAGTGGTGATGGGGCCTGCTTGTGGGACAACAGCCCTTTGCTGCTGTGTCTCATATTGTTCCCAGGAGCAGCACCCCACCCTGTCTCCTTCAGAAATGGGCCAAGACTCTTTTTTAACTTCAGTTAAGAGACAAGAGGCCTTCTGCAGTCAGCGCCCATGTACAACCCATGCTACCCAGGCTGAAGAGGTGAAGTTCCCCTCAGCGGGGATGTACCTTTCAAGAGGACATCAAGTAGGGGATAAAGACGCGTGCCCTAGAGGCGGCACCATGCCTTTACTCCAGTGGTGTCCCAGGAGGGAGGTGCAGACGTACACTCAGGCTAAACAACCTGGTGGGTTGCTTCAAGTGGGACCACAGCAAGCGCTGCTGACAGTAGCCCAGGAACCAGGGCTTATTGCTGGTAACTCTTCACAAGGACCCATATCTAGAGAGGAATCAATTTTTACTCATTGAAATGGAGTTTCGTCAGAGTCTGAGGAGGAACACTACTCCCTTGACACCAGCCCTGACCATTTTCTGCTCATTGCCATTTACTGTAAGGTCCTTCAGAGATGTTTCTGGAATGTGTGGTGCCCTGAGGATGACTCTGGGCCATGAAACTCTAAACCAGCTCGTGGACCTCCACAGTAAACGATCACATCTGTCATTATTACCTCTAGCTGCTGGAGCTGTTGAACTCTCATTGCTGCTCTGTCTTTCATCACTATTGTTTTCACCACTTGGTAAACAGGCAACTTTCCATCCCTGTTTCTGGGACAATGCATCATTCAATGGATGTGCTCCAAACCAACACCTTAAGGTTATTGTTAACTTATATAACAAGAAATGCTGGGCTAAATCCTCCGTGTGTGTAAAGTGGGTTGTCTTTGGCTTTCAGCAGCAGAGAATTTGGCCTGTAAACCTTGGTTGCCCTGGGTCCTGGGATGTTCCCCTGCTTGCACTCTGCACCATCGGCCTGAAAGCAGCGCTACGGGTGGCTTAAGATGTGTTTGGGTTCTGCCCTCGTATGTGTAAAAGCCCTGGTAACTGGGGCTCTTCAGCTATTGCCTCCTCTCATGGGAAAGAAGACAGAAGAAAGCAGAGATACTACGTGTGTACCAAAGTTGAGTCTCACTGGCTACAAACTTTAGCTGCAATGAAGTTCAAAGACCCCTGGTCAGAAGTCTGCATGGACATAAGATCCTCTTCTTGGTCCTGGAATTTCCAACAATAGTGGTGTTCTGGTCTGCATGCTTGTTCCCTACTAGGACTGCCAAGACCACCATCGTGTGATTGCAAGAGCTGGAGAGGCAGTACAGAGCCCCGCTGTCCTGTGACTTCTCTAACCACCTGGACCAGCTTTTGAAAGGCCATGGCGATGAAAAGGTTGTCACTGCAGTCTGACCTCCTTGCTGACGTTGTTTATGGAGTAGGTATCCACTAGTTGGAGTCTTGCTGGAGAGTGTGGAAGGGAGAGGAAGACGACCTCGCATGACAGCAGATCAGCAAGACAGGAGTGTCTGCACCCAGCCCTGACGAGTGCAGGGCTGTGGGGTTACAGGTTTTTTCACTTTTCTGAAGGATGTTAAAAAGTTAAAGACAGTGAAGACAGCACCAGGAAATTCACCCCAGGGCTAAAGCAAATAACCCTTTGCAGGCAGAAGCTGAAAGTTCAGCATGTTCAGCCTTTCAGAGAGAAGATGGAGAGGCAGCTTGATTACAGGGCACAAATACCACTGTGGGGAGGAAAATACAAGGTCTTTAATTCCCAGGAGAAAGGCACGTCAAGCCAAACGGCTTTTAGCCATGGGCCAGACAAATGCAAATGAGGAGCCCAGGCAAGGGGATTCGTGCTTCTCCAGGGCACTTCTGCCTGTCCTGGGGCAAGTAGGCTGGTGGGCTCAGCAGGGGGCTGTCTCTAGGAGGAGGAGGGAAGATGCCAGTGCAAAGAGCTGGAAGAATTTTCTAGGTGCCCATTGCCTGCGGGTGCTGCTGCTCCAGAGCGTGGTCCATCACGTCCCCCTTTGGAAGGAGCAGACACTTCAGTGGAAGGAGGGAGACCCGAGCAGAGGTGATTTGCTAGCCTGGGGCTCAGCCGGGCTGAGCCTGTGCTGCACTAGTCATGCTGTGTGGCACCCTTGAGCTCCAGGGATCCAGAGCCGAGCCAGAATAATTAATTGTGCAACACCTTTATGACTGGGAAACTTGCCTCCCCTCCCTTATGTAATGGGAGGGCCCGGGGGCGATTCATCTCTTGCTGACTGCGGAGCTGCACGGCGCGGGGCAGCCTCCCGAGCTGGGGGACAGGTACTGCACCAGGACAGGGCACAGACACCCCCAGTCCCCTTGCCAGGGGGGGTGAAGGACCAGCACAGGGCACAGGCAGTCCCCTTCTCCTTGCATGAAGGACAGGATGCATCTGCAGGGCCATGTGCTGCAATGAGGGGCACTTCTCTGATCCCACAAGGGGATGACAAATGTGCTTAAACACCTCATCCCAAGCCCAAAACAAGAATTTCAACCAACCCATCAGGTCTAGCTGATTTTTCTCCTTATCCCCTCCATTGCAGGCTCCTACAGTCCTCTTCCACTGATCTTCCGTCATTGCCTCTTCACACCACACATGCGCCATCAGACACAGCCAGACTGCCCACATCAGGAGGATGCAGCCACACAAATGCACCCCACGCACGTCCCGAGACTCAGCCAGTGCCGGCGTGCACCCACCCAGCACACGTGTCCCACCAGGGCAGGAGCAATGCCCAGGGCAGGGCAGGGAGAGGTGGGTGTCCCACCCGCCGCGCTGGGAGCCAAACTGTGCCTGCATCCCAAAGGTGGGAGTGGGATGCGCTGGGTGGCTCACATGCCATGGGGGTAGCCTGGCTGGCTCAGGCAACAGAGGGACCTGTCGCAGACTTTTGGGCAAAGGGGACAGGGGTGGCTTTGCCTGTGAGGCCCAAACGTCTGCATGCACAGGCGCTTCTGCTGTGCCTCATTGGCACGGCTGCCAGCACAGCCTGTTGCCCTGCTCCCAAACTTGACTGTAGCATTGCCAAACAGGCACTGCTGGCAGTTGGACATTTTCTGCCTTATTTGTTTGCCTCAAGCACATATATGCACCTCTATCTGCCAAGAAGACAATTTCAAGCACTTCCAAAAGTAGGCTAATAATAAATCTGTGCTTTTCCCCATCTTAATATCATACATATAAATGCCTTGGTGACCTTGTCTTGGATTTGGGATTTGAGATGTGATTGGGAGGCAGAGATGTAGGTAAATGCTTTTGCCTGTTGGTGAAAATCCACCCCAGTGTGGCCCAGGTACAGCTCAGGTGACCTCAGCAGAGGGTTGGCAGATTTTTGCTGACAAGACTCCCCTGAAATTTTGAAATTCATCCATGTTTTCTGAAATTTTCTGCAGCTCCTAGGGAGGACAAGACCACTCACCACACCATCACCACAGAGAAAATTGATCTGTTGCCTCCAGCTGGCAGCTCTTGATGGCTCCATGGCAGAAGGTGGGCACCAAGGATGAAAACCAGGGTCTGACAACCTCTCCTGACCATGTTCTTCTCCATGAGATGGTGTCTACAAGGAAGGAGGCTTATCTGAGGGTAAAAACCCAGACTGGGGCAGAGGAGCAAGTACTCTGTGAAATGAACACTAGTGACAACAGGACTGGGAAGGTGGAGGGAATCTCTGGGATTTAGAGAGGGAGACAAGGCAAGGAGATGGAAAGGAAAGGGATGGAGACTAAGATGAGGATTGGGATGTGATGCCAGGTAAAACCTTTCTTGGAGAGACCACCTCATGATTCCTCAGAGAGAAACGAGGACAGATGAGAAGGCAGTGGGACTCAGGGGTGGCTGGACCAGGTGACAGGGACTGCCAGGCTGTGGAGGTTATGGTAAGGGATGGGAGGTGGGTGGGAGAGCTCTGGGGAGACCTGGCATCTGCAACAGAGGCCAGGGACAAGGCATGCATGCAGCTTATAAGGGACTCAGGAGAGGTGGCAGAGTGACTAAGACCAGCAAGATGTGCGCAGAGGCATTTTAAACCAGGAGCTTAAACTGGGAATTGAGACTCAGCAGATAAAGGGTCTGAGGTTAAGAAAGAGAGAGGTAGGAGTGTCTCCACAGGGAGGCAAAGAAGAAGGGAACTGGCACTAATTTAGGACTCCAGGGCCTGAAAGTATTGAACTGGGCAGAGGGACCTAGAGGAGGGCAAGAAGACTGAGGCAGACAGGAGGAGATGCTCCAAAAAGGAATGAGTCTGAGGAAACAAGCATGTATCAACTGCGACAGGTTTTGCTGCTGAGCCCCAAGACAGCCATGAGTCTCACCCTTTCCTCTGCTGTCAGCAAATACTCATGAAGACCTTCAGGCAAAACATGTTTCAATCCCAGTTCATAACAAGACCAGGGCTTCCCACCATCTGGCTGTCCTTGGCTCCCTCTCCTCCGGTGGAAGGGGAGGGGGTGTAATGAATCGTAAGGACTGAGTAAGACCTGGGTTTTGATCAGTTGGGTGGGTCTTTTTTAATCACCGAGAACTGCTCCAGATGCAGGCATTAAAGGAAGTTTGTTAAGGTTTTAAAGCACAGCCCTCCATTAAAAAGAGCCAGCCTGAAGTTCACCAACACAGCGTTGGTTAAAAAGAAATACCCTTTGAGTTTACACGTAAAGATATAGTCCCCACTATGTTTCCCTCCTTTGGCATGTCCAGTAAGTAGGCAGTAGTCAACCGATAAGCAGCACTTGCATCTTCTGTTTTCCTCTTGCTGCTCCCCGATTGTCTTCAGACAGCTTGACCCTTCGCCAAAGGACCTTCATGAACTCAGCTTTTGTGGGTGAGCCTTCCAGCTGGAGCAGTTTGTTCAGTTCCCTTCAGCCCTTGGGACGGGAGCGTGGGAGGGAGGCATTACACCCTCCTCAGCTAGACACAGAATAAAATCTCGTAGGTCCCCCATTTGATGCTCCCCAGGTCCATCGTATCAGAACATCCGGTGATGTACACTCAAGCCCAGCTCACATCGTACACTGACAGTGAGACCGTTAAGATAAAGAGCTGTTAATTCAATCCTCCTGGAGGAGGTCAATCATTGGTGTGCAAGACTACCACTCAGAGAAGACAGAGCCTGTCCATAGCAAGTAGGTTCTCAGGCATATGCCTCTCTGGATGAGATCACCAAGAGGTACAGCAGTTCCTAGAGGAGAAAGCAGATCCACCCAGTTCCTGCATGCACTTAGCTACAAAGTGTGGGGACTCTCAGCTGTCCCTGGTCTTCCCTTGCCGTTGTTGTGCAGACCTCCACTAACTAGGAAAGACATATACACAAGCAAGTAATGAAGTCCAATCAGTTGGCATTAAAGGAAACCAGGACCATGACCGACAATTTTGAGGGACCAGTTGGCTTTAAATCCTCCCGGTGATGTTGATTTCAATAGGGCCAACAATGTAGTGAGAAGGATACCGGAGGGGAGACCCAGTATGCAACGAGCCGTAGGGATGATAACAGGGGGACTGAGAACTCTGAGTAGGTCCTGCAGTGACCTTGATCTTACTGCATCGGTGTAGCATCAGCAAGCAGATAGAGATCTTTTCCAGAATGATTTGGGTCCAGAAGTGGGAGGTAAATATAGGAGCTGGACCCAACAAAGTGCTTAGACTTCTCGCCCAGGGAACTTCAAAGACTTTACAGAGGGTGCACACATCACCTTACTCAGCGCCTGAGATAGGACTACATCCTTAGAGAAATAGGCTTGGATTTTGTGAAATGTATCCTGGACATGCATTGACAACATAGGTCATTAAGCTGGACATTTTTGGCACAGTTCAGTTACCCAAAACTAGAATCTCTAAAGTGCCCAAGCCAATTGGCAGATTCAGCATGGAACCTTCAGGAAAGCCTTCTCCTTCCAAAGAGCAGCCAGAGGTCAGGAAAGACATCCAGGTCATCTCAAAGAGCCCTGAGCATCTACATTCAGGCAACTCGATCAAGCCCCAGATGTGAGACATTGGTGTGAATTTGTAAATCCCACGCAATGTCTAGACACATTTTCCTTTATCCTAATACTTTGATCTGTATCTGGTCCTTCAGCTGGCTGTTACGCACTTGTGCAAGGACTTTGACTACTAAGTTATTTGGATGGTTTGGCAAATGTTATCTCTGGACAACTGAAAAATTGCCTCTAAAACATGTTTCTCAGGCCAGATCCAGCCAAGGTCTAGAACTGCACCACTGTTGTGGCTCCGTTATGCCCACCTCACCTGTTGCACTGGGGTCTTAGTGATTTGCAAAGTATCAAACAGCAGCAAAAGTAGGAAAAGACAAAGCAGTGGCCAGGTACATCCAGGCAGGAATTGAGGTCTCAGTTAACCCCAAGGGGCTCTATCCCGAACAGTGGTGGGGGGAGCAGGGGCAGGATTTTTCCCTCCCCATTTTAGACCCAACTTCACCTTTGGTGTCTTCAAAATGGGGCTGCAGCAGGTTTTGAGAAGCACCAAGACACTGCAAACCCTTCAGACAGGAGTTCGACCTGCCTGATCCTGGTATTCCTTTCTGCTTCAGTTTCCCCTTCTGCACAATAAAACCTTATCTACCTCATGTGGGCCATGCCATGATGACTAATTAATGTTAATTAAGTGCTTTCAGATTGTCTAATTCAAAGAGCTATATGATTACAAAATATTAATTACTGTTTACTTATTATCATGAAGGCAATAGCAAAACCAGCTGCTTATCTGCCTCAGCCATGACTCAGAAGGAGGATGACAGCTGATAAAGACAGAGGTGTAGAGTCCAGTTAATCCTGTACCGTGACACACGTGTATGTGTATGTGTGTGTGCATGCATGTGCAAAGGCACCTGACACAGCAGGGCTGAGGCCAAATTAGGCCATACTCATGTCAAAGTCATGCAAACTGAAAGTCCAAGGAGATGAACAAAACCTCGTCTTGCCAGAGATCCAGTTGGGAAAACGGATGTCTAGCAGTGATTCACGTGTTTGAAAATCATGTTCATGAGAGAGACCATGTGCCACAGAGAATTAGAATGGCCAAAGCTGTAATAAACTACTGTGAAAGACTAAATAGTTGTTGTGAGAATAGGCTATCCTCACAATGAAAATATTCACACTTGAAAACCTTGTTGTCAAAGATAACAAACCATACATGAGGGGCAGGAGAAAAAGAGGCAGGGAGAGCAACATCCAGGAATGGAGAACTGGGCATGCAGATGGAGAGAAAACGGAGCTCAGTATGTTATCAAATTTTGTCAAATTCTTGCAGGATGATAGAAATGAGGTTTGGTTTGGTCTTTGAACCAGCTGATGTCTAGAGAACTGGAGCAGGGTGGGTGTTCCACAAACAAGGACCACATAGGTGGTATCCTCTGATTACTAGGTGTTTAGGGCTGACCCTGGTGATGGAGCAAAAGAAATTTACTCTACTGGCAAAGAGACAATTCCAGCCAAACTCTAGCAGACAGATTTAGGAAGAACTCTGAAGAGGGATGAGGGGCATCAAGTTTGATGCAGCCTGTTGACACCTTAGAGGAAAGGTGAAGGACGCACACTGCTGGATCAAGAGGACTTGAGCTTTGCAAGAAGCACCAGAGAAGGGAGGAGGAGAAAACATAGAGGAACATAGGAGTTTTGGCAAAAGGGTGGACTGGGTCCTAGAGATTCATGGAGGAAAGTAGAGGTTGGCTTTGGGAAATCCGTGCCATGGATGATGAAGGGCTTTAGATTACAAAGGTTTTCAGGCATTTACAGATGCCTCCAAATTACCATCTGACCTCAGAGAACACACTGAATCCCTTAGGCACTCTAACATCCTTAAAGACCTCAAACTGCAGCCTAGGATTTACACTGGCATGTAAAATGATCTTCCCTGTGAGGGCTTGAAAGAGCAACTTGGAAGCCTGTGACTGTGGCTCCTGCTTGGCCACTTGCAGAGCACCGGGTGCCTCTGAGCCATGGTGACTTTCTCTGCAGGTCAGTCTAGAGGCAGGTGCATCTACTGTCAGCAGCTCTCCTGCTCACACACCCAGGGAAGTACGCACAGGGAAGCTGGATAAACTTCCCCAAACAGGTCCTCAGGAGAACAGGAATGTCTCTGGCCTACAAAAAGAGGATCCACAAGTCCAAGCCCACTTGTTTTCAGGGGTCTTTAATATAAGTGACTATAACGTACTAGTCCAAGGGAGTTACACATGTTGATGCCACTCAGTAAGGTGAAAGATGGGGCAGATGAAGCACCGTGAAACCAGAAGCAGAGCAGAAATGTGCACAAGTCAATGTCAACCACCAAAAGCTCTCTTCCCATGGAGAAGTATCAGCAGGACCCACATTGGTTTATGTCTGAGGGCTCATGGGGCCCTCAAGCTGTTTCCTCTCTTCCCTCCGGAGCCCAAAACCAATCAGGCCTAGTCTAAAAAGTGTGGTGATACAATGTCCTACACACACCACAGAAAAAAGCCAGAGGACTCTCTAGAGTCCACGTGTTGAGGTCTGGAAATAGTGATGCAGCTGTCAGTGCAGCACTTTCTCTGAACACTCCTGTATTTCATCCACCATTCACCATGGTAGAAGACCAATGCCAAAGCAACCATCCAACCTGGTATTCTATGATTCCATGATCAAACACCTTTTTTTTTTTTTCTCCTATTTTGTGACTTCTGTCTAACTCCCCAGCAGAGATGTGCAGCAAACAAGCAGCTCCCATCAAGAAATCACTGCTCTTCTCTGAGACACAGTGACATAATGATGTCTTCTCTCAGATCCTGGTGTCAGGATCTACCTCCTGATTCTATCCCCACCTCCGACAAAGAGGTCTAGCCTAAGGAAATACACTTAAGCTTCAGGGTGTCTCTGAGATATCATCAGTCTGGAACTTCCCAGTTTGATGGGGAAGTCTCCTCATATTGCAGATGAAAGTTCAGAGGAGTCGGAGTATTTGCCCAAAGCTATTCAGAGAGTCAGGCACTCAGATGCCTTTTGTCTGACACCTGAGACACCACACTAGTACCTTATGAGTCTATTGTGCCCATTCTCCTCCTTAAAAATTGCTCCCCAGTGACTCCTGGCTATGGTAGAGTCAGTTTGTGCAGCCTGAACATCACAGAACTTCAGCAACATGTTCTGCTGGTGGCTGTGGTGCTTTCAGGAACATTGTTTGCTCTTGGTTGCAACATTGCTTTTAGGAGCAACATTCTTATTATTTTCCATCATCCCCTTGAGATTCTGCTGAGTCTTTTGCACTGTCAGGAACCAATTGTGCATTTGGGATGAGCTCAACCATTCAGAGAGAAAAAACAAATTAAATACAGCCTGATTTTCAGGGGTATTATTTTACAAAGCTACAGCCCTTTTTGTTCCCAATCCTCACGTTCCTGGAACAACATATTTCCAAAACATCTCAAAGAACCAACTTTTAAAGCCTTGCCAACCATGCCCGGGCCCAGATTTCCAAAAGCAGCCCACATTTATTGGGTTAAATCTTAACAAACAAAATCTTAACAAGCAATATTTATTCTTGCAGCCTCTTGCAAGACCAGTTTTATAGCCATGAATAAGTCTGGGTCATGTCCACATTATAACACTAGCTCAATCATAAAACCTAAACCAACAGATTTAGTAGCTTCAGTGTAAGTAGGACTAAACTGTGCTAAACATAAATAAATGGATTAAAAGGTAGGTGTTGTGCCCTGCTCTAGGTCTGAAGTCTGTTTCTTTTCTGTCTCTTCTGCCTGGAGGTCCTGAGAGGAGACATACTGGTTGCCATAAACACTACTGACTCCAGGGTGTGGAACTTGGGATTATGGCAGGGATCATTAAAGAAGGAACTTTCCTGGTCCCCTGATGAATGCAGAATCGAAAAGTAAATTGCAAACATCCAATCTGTCCCTTATTGTCCAACAAGAAGCAAAAATAAATAAATGATGAGTCACAGCATCTTCCTGTTTATGCTTCTTTAGCTAAGAGGAGGTAGATTTCCATCTGAGCAACTCCACCCCATCTGCATCTATTGTCTTATTTGTCCCAGCTCCCACACTCACTGCTTTTACACTCTCTCACACCCCCTGCAGCATCATGTCTCCTTCCCCATCACTACGTTTGCCGAATGGCTGACCTCACTTCATCACAAAGAAGCTAAACCCCTCAACGGTCCTTGCAAGAGAAGTCTATCCAGGAACAAGGTCTCATCACTGCTGCAGATTCAGTGGACCTGCTTTTGGTGTTTCTGTGTTCTCCAACACTGATCTGCTTATGAGGGCAGACCAGACCTAGCCATATTTTATCTAATTACATCTGTAAATTGTCCTACATCTTTGAATAAGTTAGGATCATGCAAATATCTGAACTACTTGTGACACAGATCTCTGCTCTAGCTCGGTCTAAATGCACACCAAGATGAAGAAAGCAGAAGAAAGGAACTACAAGTGGTCTTGTGAAGGTGAGGACACTTAATCTTCATCTTCCACCACCTATCAGATCCCACAACTTTTTCCTCTGTGGGATTTCTACTGGATCTGACTAAGGACTTCACGCTGGAAGATGCCTGTGTGTCAAAAGAGACATGACTGACAGCTGTCCTCAGGGTGTCAGGTAGAAACTCGCCCCTGAGTTCTGCAGGTTGAAGGAGGCCAGAGCAGAAACGACCAGGTGGACTTTGTTTTTCTCCATATATACCTCAGTTCAAACTGAGCTCTCCTCCACCAGCCTTGCCTTGTACTATTGGATCTCATGTGGCAGTAGCAGAATAAGGACAGCTGGCTCCAAAGAGGGGATTAAAACATGGGTCTCAAAAAAGGGGTAGTCAGCAAACTTGGGGAAATGACCTTAAGAAAAAATAATCTAAATCAATAACACAAGTGCAACAGAGCCTGAGTGCTACCAAAAGACATTATGGATGTGTTTACTCATCACAAGAGATCAATTAGCGCATCGGAAGGCATTACTGCCAATAAACTAATGTGATAATTGACTATATACAAAAGACCAGTGCATTGCAAATGTGATAAAAAGGGTTTGCTTAACCCAGCCATGAAGGTGTTTAAACTAACCCTTTTAGTTTCACAACCAGGACAGGCTCAAACAGAAGGAGAGAGTCAGTTACTGTGTTTCATCTGACAGGTAATAATTTCTTATGATGTGTTGACTTAATTCTCTTGCAATCACATGAACATGCCCTTAATTAAGCACACAAAGGAAAACTGTCATGGTGCGCAGGGGAGAGAGGAAGTACAGTGAGGGATGACAGTGACAGCATCAGACACCGGTTGGTTATCTGGGAATCAGAAAGGAATTGCACAAGAAATGGAAATGCTGTCACACGAGTAATGATGAGCATGATGGAAAGGCCCAGGCAGGCAAGGATAAACTTCTTAGGCTGAAGAACCTGAAAAGGACTAGAAGCCAGTGCGATATGTAGAGGGCTCGATAGAAAAGGTTCTTGAATTACACTGGGGGTAAGTGGAAGATGAAGAAAGGCAGCTCTGCTATTTACAGGAAAAAGAGAACAAACAGCAAGTGATGGAGTGGAAGATGGTATGCCCTGTGCCATGATTCAGATGCAGGAAAATGCTAACTGGAACAAGCTACCAACAACAGAAGATGTTAATAAGGGGTGGGAGAAGAGTCTAGAATAGGAGAAACACAGGTCAAAGCCCAGTGAGCACCATCTAATTAGCCAGGGGTACTTAAGGAAGCAGCTGGAGACACTTCAGACCCATTAGTAATTATCTCTGAGATCTCTTGGTGTTCCCATAGGACTGGTGCAGGGTAAACACAATATCTATCTTTAAAAAGCAGGCTCAGGAGGACACCAGGAACCCCACCTCAGTCAAGCCCCCTTCTGTACCCGGAAAGTTCCCCGCCTGCCCTATTAACTGATCTGTTTGTAAGTGCTGGGAATGTAACGAGGTGATAGATGCAGACAAGAAGGCCTTGTTGAGGAGAAACCACATCAAATCAAACCTGTTTCCTGGCAGATTACTTCATGGTCTGGGAGGAATCAGGACATGAGGTACCACTCTTGGCACTGTCCTGCATGAAATTCTAATACGAAATCAACAGAGGATGGCTGCAGTTCTGGTTAAATAAAAGTCTGTGCTCGGAAACTTTGTTGTGCAAAGCATGCTGTCAAATCTGGGAATGCCTCAAAAGGATGCTCAGAGGGGCCAGCCCTGGGCATCCTTTTGGTCTGTGTTTTAACTGATTCCCAGGCGGAAGAAGAAAAGGCTTACAAGTGAGTCCGGGAGGGCTTTGGAGAACAGACTCAGGTAGAATATAAATTGTTTTAATAAACCAAAATAAAAGGCTGTAGTGCCCAGGAAAAAAAAGAGAAGGGTGGCAATTGTGTGGGTGGTAAGCATAGCAGAGCCAGAATTGGGGCATAGGAAGTAATTATTTTCCTTTTTCCAGTGCTGGTGCAGCTGGAGCTGGAGTCCAGTGTCCAACTGCAGGTACTGTGCCTCTGAAACAGCACAGGCAAGCCAGAGGGAGCCAGGACAGGTCAGCAAGAAGGCTGGAGGTTTCCAACGGAGAGGTTTGGTGTAAGTTGCAACCTACCTGGAGCACAGCTCCCAGCTGCAAGAAGCCCAGCATGAAGAGCCCAAGCATTGCACATGGCAGGGACTTGCAAGCAGGGTTGGGGCACCTACATGAGCCGGGGAGAATGAGGGTCCTGCGGGCATCACCAGGGTGCTGGTGGTGGTATTTGTGCTCTCTGAGCTCCAGCGTGTGCTGGTATCACCGACCCTCTTTCACAAGCCCTCCCCAAGGTTTCATACCAGAGTAGCTGCATTCGCTGGGAGCTTTGCACGCTGCTGCTGAGTTTAGGGGAAAACAGCACTGAGTGTGCAAGGGCTTTGCACGGGAGAAACGTCACCTTTGCCCACATAGACATGGACTTCATGGTTTCCACCAGTCAGTACCCATTTATAGCACAGACCTTTCTGCCAGTGATTGCCCAGAACAAATCCAAGGACATGAGGCCTTGGCTGGAAACCAGAGAGATATACATGTTCACCAGCAGGCATCTAGCGGGGGCTCATGAAAAGCCCATGAGAGCAAGGCAAGGAGGGTAAAGGGAAGAAGCAAAGAGTCACTGTCACCTCGTCCGTCCAGTTCCCTGACTAATGCTCCAGGTGACAGGGTACAGGTGATTCAACTAGGAGGGATGGAAGCAGCACCCCTCTGCTTGAGCTCCCCACAAGGTCCCTGTTCCCCTTGCCACCCCCAGCTTTGCTGAGACACCGGGCACCTAAGGCCAGCCTGCCTCCACACACCCATCCCCTCCCCAACACAGCATCACCTCACCTTGTCCTCAGTCACCCGCGCCAAAGAGACCCTGCCAACTCATGACGCAAGAGCATTATTCATCAGCAGACGGGAGAAAGGGAAGTCAGGTTTTACTTTCACAGGGATTTTTTTTTTTTTTTT
>KZ506580.1:3857-18145 GCA_002844005.1 Limosa lapponica baueri
CGGGGGTGGGGGCCCCTGCATCCAGGCGGGCATCCACGGGGGTGCAGACCCTGCCCGGATCCAATACCCCGGGGATGGGCAACCACGCACTCACCCGGGCATCCCCGGGGGTGCAAACCCTCTCTGGATCGAGGACCCCGGGGGTGGGCACCCATGTACCCAACTCGGGCATCCCCGGGGGTGCAAACCTGGCTCTGAGTGTGACACCCTACGGTGTGTGCGCCCAGCCGGGTATCCCCGGGGGTGCAAACCCTCGCTGGATCAAGGACTGCGGGGGTGGGCAGCCATGTACTCACCCGGGCATACCCAGGGGTGCAAACCCTGTCTGGATTTAGTACCTCGGATTGAGAACCCATGTATCATCCCATGGGGTGCAAACCCTGTCCAGATTCTGTACCCCTAGGGTGGGCACCCTTCCACCCACCTGGTCATCCCTGGGGGTGCAAACCCCCTCCCAATCCAGTACCCCGGGGTGGGCACCCTTCAGCCATCCCAGGGGATGCAAACCCTGCCCGAATGGGGATCCTCCCGGTCACCCCATGGGGTGCAAGCCCTGTCAAGGTCTGGCACCAGCACCCTGGGGTGCCTGCATCCTCCTGGCCCCCCTCCATGGGATACAGGCAGGTCCAGCACGCAGGGGGTGGGCACCCACGCATCCGTATGGCCAGTCTGTGGGTGCAAAGCTGGGTCCAGCGCCCTGGGACAACATCCACCGGGCTGTTTTGTGGGGTGCAAATCCTGATGGGGTCCCGCACCCCCAAAAGGGGCAGGCACCCAAAGTGCAAACCCTGGTGGTGACCCACACTCTGGGTGCATGCACCCCCTCGGTGGCAAACCCTGCTGAGGGGCAAAACCCCAGGGATCCCCCAGTGCAGTGCAAGGAGGGACGCCCCAAATTTCCCTAGCCTGTCTTTGCAGTCCCACTTTGTCCCCAAACTTACTAGCCCACCCCAATATTGCATGTCCAAGGGGTAGTGGGGTGGTGTTTCTGCTGTTCCTTTTGGGGGGATCACAACCCATTTTGAATACACATTTGTTTCCCGTTCCCCCTCCAGTTTCCTCCTTATCCCAATCCCCATTTTTTATGCAAAACCGAGAGGGCAAAGGGAAATAACCAGCCCAGACAGCCTGAGAAAGAGCTGCCCGAATTGCAACACAGCTTTGCTGCCCACCCTCTTACCCAAAGTTTCTGTTTTCCCTGCACAGTTTTGCGGTGTTTTCTTTGCTGGTTTGGGTTTTTCTCCTCGCTGCTTTGCCACGCAGCTTCTCTGCTTGTTAGTCTTATTTCTGCCGTCCCTTTGGCAGTGGGAAGGCTTTGATCCGTTCCCTCATTTCTCCCTCTTCCCTGAGGAACAGCCCTGGGGGAGCCTCACCGTGGGATACACACACACACACCTCCCAACCCCGGCGCTGCTTCTCTGTCCTGTATCTTGGGGACGTTTTGTGTACCTCAAACAGGGAGCAGCGAGGTCGCGGTGCCCAGGTCTCCGTGTGCCCCGGTGCGAGTCCCGGCAGGGCAAAAAGCTGGGACACATCCAGGGACGCCACGTCCTGACCCCCCCCTGCTCAGCCAGGCATGGCCTCGGCCGTCCCCGCTCAGCCGCCGGGCTCTCCGTCCCAGAGAGGCGCCGCAAGATCAGGCTGCGGAGCCGGGGGAGTTCATTTGCCCTCATTAAGGTCCCTTCCAACCTAAACCATTCTATGATTCCGTGATTTATTTGCAGTGGGGCTCAGCTAAACCTGAACCCGCCCTGTTCGGGGACTTGGGATGGGGGGAGCTGGTGGACCTATGGTGGCTTCAGTCCCCCCCTTCTTCATCCTCTGGCTGCCGTCTCGTCCTCCTGTGGGGTTGGTGGGCTGCGTCCTCCGTGCGATGGCTGGGATATCGGGACCCCCAACTTTCCCCTTGGGTTGTGTGCCTGCAAGCTTTGAGAGGCAGCCCCCTCTTCCCCCCCCCGCTGATATGGGCGCTAAAGGGGAGTTTCATTCTCCGTTTTCAGGCAAGTCCTGGAAGGCTCTGAGCCTCTCGCAGAAGCGTCCCTATGTGGAGGAGGCCGAGCGGCTGCGGGTGAAGCACATGCAAGATTACCCCAACTACAAATACCGGCCCCGGCGGAAGAAGCAGGTCAAGCGCATCTGCAAGAGGGTGGACCCCGGGTTTTTGCTGGGCAGCCTGACGCGGGACCAAAACGCCGTGCCGGACAAGCGGACCTGCGGCCGGGCTGGGGGGGAAAAAGAGGGTCCGGGTGAGTACCCACCTCGCCCGGGGATACCGGCCGGCCGGGGATACCGGGAAGCCCCGTGCAGCAGCAGCGGCAGCAGCACCAGCGTGGACACCTACCCCTACGGGCTGCCCACCCCTCCGGAGATGTCTCCGCTGGACGCCATAGACCCCGAGCAGAGCTTCTTCTCCTCGCCCTGCCCCGAGGAGCATCACCGCTCCCACCTAGCCGGAGCCACCTACTCCCCGGAGTACGCGGGCAGCTCCCTCCCGTGCAACCACCATCCTCTCAGCCCCATCCCACAGCCGGCCACCTGCATGATCCCCCCAGCCTCCAGCTGCCCTCCTCTTCCTCCTCCTCCTCCTCCCAGCTACTACACGCCCGCCTTCCCCTCCTTGCACCCCCCTAGCCTCCATGCCCACCTGGGCCAGCTCTCCCCACCGCCCGACCACCACAGCTTTGACACCTTGGACCAGCTGAGCCAAGCCGAGCTCCTGGGGGAGATGGACCGCAACGAGTTCGACCAGTATCTCAACAACCCCGGCCACGGCGACCACCAGGGCGGCGTCTTGGCCAACGGACACGTCCCGGCGTCTAATAACTACAGCGTCTCCTAGACCACCCCCCGGCCAGGGGCCGCCTGGACCGGCCGAGGAAGGACCCGACACAGTATTACGAGGAGTTGCTGCCCCGGGGACATCACTCACCACCCCTCAGGGTGGCCAAGTCCGAACCGTGGGGGCCGTGGAGTCTCCTCGGTGGCATAGGTAAAGGATTTCGGTCGTCAGTTCACCACCGGTGCAAAGCCTGGGGTGCTCTGCTCCCAAGGGGGCCCGGGGGGGCAATTTCCCAATGCCAAAGCCCTTGGGCCAAGTGCCTCTTCCAAAGCAGAGGTGCTCGCGGGAGCGTGGGAAGGCTCCCTGCCATTTCGGGGCACCTCCAGCTCTGCTTTGGAGTCGGGGGGTGGCAGCATCCTACAAACGGCAGATCTGAAGTCCTGGCAGGGGCAAAAAAAAAACCCTGGAAGGGGGCAAGGCAGGGATGGACGAGGCGAAAGGGAAGATTTTGGTAAAGGGTCTGCAAGCCACCCATGGCTCCTGGCGCCCTGACCTGCCTATGCACCAGTGGGGGAAAAACCTGCCTTGTCCCCCTGCCCCCAGACCACAAGCTGGGGGCTTATCCCCTCGGGAAGCCCCAGAGGGGACGGGACACCAGGGATGCTGCTGGGCTGTCCCTGGGGATGTGCAGTGGGGGCTGCAGGGTGGGGGCATTGCAGAGGAGGGTTAGATCAGGGCTTGCAAAGGCAGGATGGGGCCAGCATCCATGTCCCCCCCATGGTTTCTCCTTGGCCTCCCAGCAGAGCCTCCCACCGGGCCGGGAACGCATCCTGGGATGAGCACTTGGGGCAAAGAGGTGATGATGTAGCAGACACAGGTTGTTGGTTTTGGTTTTTTTTACCAAACTGAAGGCAAAGGCTTCACGTTTCGAGCCGCAGTGCCCAATGCCTCTTCTAACTCCGGCGTATTATTGCTTGTAATAAAGCTGTACATTGATTTATTCCTTCCATTATTCCTCCCCTCGGATTTTGTATTGCTCGAGTTCTCTTCCTTTTCATAAAGATGAAGCTTTATTTTAAATCAGTTATATGACATGATTAATCTTAGTGTTTACTGTATGGCACTTGGTAATGATTAGTTAGTAGCGTGGCTATGATTTTCTGGTTTCAGTCCCGAACGTGTATTAATAATAATTGCAAATAATACTTAAAAAAACCCCCCACAACTTCACAGGTTTTTTAAGCTAATACATTCCATCTTTTTTGTGTGACTCTATGCATTTTGAATGAGTGTAGATATGAGTTTGCATAAAATATTTAATTTAAATAAATGTTTTTATACAATGATCGTTTTATGATTTAAATTGCTGTAGCTATTGACAAAGTTTTCAAAACAGAAACATTTCCTGTGCGAGTGCTATTTTTTTAAATATTTTTTTGTTGTTGGTATTTTCAGCCAAACTTTTCTACTTCCATTTTTTTTTTTTAAATAAAAAAAGATCTGTGGTTATCTTTACAAATTGTGGATTGCTTTCCGACAAACTGACTTGAGGCATGTCAGCCAAACTTTTCTACTTCCATTTTTTTTTTTTTAAATAAAAAAAGATCTGTGGTTATCTTTACAAATTGTGGATTGCTTTCTGACAAACTGACTTGAGGCATGACGTGGGTTTACCTTCGCTTTTCACGGTGTGTCTCAGGGGCAGCAAGTCACTTTGTTGGCCTTGATCCCGCTTTTGCTGTCTCGTAAATACGGCCTTTTCATGACAACCCCTATGTAGATATTACTGTGAAGTTAAGGCAAAGCTTTGCTTTCGGTGTGTTGGTGAGGACAAATGATGTTGCTTATTTATGGGGTGAGTGCCAATGCCTGGAGCATGTTTTTTATTCACATTTAAGGCAGTTTTTCACAGTTTGTGCTCATGGACCGTTTAAGATGCCCCAGTGCAAGGGCCATGTGAAGGGTCCTTGCTGCAAGTGCCGCAATGAGGCCTCAGAAATGGAGTGTGAGTCACATTTGAGATACTGCAAGATGGGTGGTCTTCTACGTAGACGTTGAGTGGTGGCCTTCAAGCATCACTAGCGAAGAGAAAAGCTTAGTCCTCCCTGTGGCCCATAGAGCAATGCCACAGCCTGCTCCTGCCAGACATTAAATCAGCCCGTGTCCCTGCAGTCCTTGAGGTTGAGCCACGCACACCTCCTAGTACATTGTCCTCCCAGGTTGTGTCCTCCTGCTTGGCCCCAAAAGTGGAGGAGCAAGTTTTGTAATGCACTTTGTGATGCCCAC
This sequence comes from Limosa lapponica baueri, assembly GCA_002844005.1. Classification (NCBI taxonomy): domain Eukaryota; kingdom Metazoa; phylum Chordata; class Aves; order Charadriiformes; family Scolopacidae; genus Limosa; species Limosa lapponica. Next base: position 8,923 of record KZ506580.1, read on the forward strand.
CTACTTGTGTTGGCTGAAAGGGTTCTCCAGAGGTCACTCAGCCCAGCCCAACCTGACTGGGCTGGCTTGCCTCCCATAAATGACTTATCTCTGACTCAGGGAGCCCATGGTCTCAGAAGGTGGGAAGCTGTGTGAGTGTTTGGGGAGGCACCAATATGCCCCTGTTCTGTGCTTATGGTCCTCCTTCACTCCCCACCTGTGGTTCCCCTGGAGAGAACCCTCCCATCACACACTCCATCTCTTCCTTTGCCCATCGCTTGGACATGTCCAGCTGGTTTCCCTTCTCAGATGAACAAATGGTTGCCTTTGGGTGTCCTGCTGGCACCATGGACCATGGTGGCTCTTGCACCAGAACAGCACAAGGGTATGATGCTCAGCGTGGTGCTGAATGGCTGGTGTAGCAGCCCAGGTGGGCAGGGTCACTCTTCCAAGAGGATTTGTGAACCAGCCCAATGGGGCTGGAGGGATGGAGGTGCCATGAACCTGTTTGGCCTCTCTGCCCAATGCCAGCAACGTTGATTCAAGTGGGACCATGCCAGGAGCGAGGCTGGAGAAGTCCTGCTCCTCCCACCTCCTGCTCTGACCACAATCCCTGTGGTGACCCAGGTCTGGGAGATACCCACAGTCCCCAGAAGCACATCAAAAATTGTTCACAGTACGGGTGGCCTGGGGCCATGTGCCCAAACCTGGATCTGCCTTTCAACGAGCAAATCCAGGGGACTGCTCCCTTCCAAGCAGGCTCTCGTTAGAAGGGCACCCACCCCAGGGCACCAGAGGTACACCCACAACTGGGTGCTCTGCAAACGTCCCTTTCTGCCAGCGCTGCTGCAGGGGCAGCTGAGAACAGTGTAATGAGTTTTTAAACTGCCTTGGTGAGGAACCAAAGAGCTCGGTCATCCTGCCCCCCCAACAAGGTGAGCTCTGGTTATTGCCACCAACGTGCCTGATGTGGGCTCTTGCATTCATCCCCCCTGATGGGACCCTCTCTCCGGGACATTGGTTGCCCTCTCCTGTCCTGCCCCAAGCCCTGAGCAGCGATGGGATTGACTGAAACACCCCGCGAGCCTCTTCCGCACTTCCCTTCTTGCAGACAGAGTCACTTTTGGGGTTGGTGGAGGCACAGCCCACACAAAGAGGTCCCAGAAGCCCATATGGTGGTGGCCAGGGTCTGGTTTCTCCAGGAAAAGGGGTTTCTCCATGCATCCCAGCCCTGAGCAGCCCGCGAGCCGAGCCTGTCCCCACTTGCTCAACCCGGAGCCACGTGAGGAGTGGTGGGAGCGTGTCCCCGTGCTCTCTCTGCACGTCAGGAAGAGCTACAGGCCCCAACCGGGAGCCGGGGCCCCCCGAGGGCTTTGGGAGCTGCAGCCAAGGTGAGGTGCGGCTCCCTGGGAGCCAGGGCTCGACGGCCAGATCCGGGCACACGCCCAGCGCCGGGAGCAGCCAGCTTCCACCTCCCAGGACACCACTGGCAGCTGAGATGAAATTTGGGAGCGGAGGCATCCGTCCCTTCTCCGGCGGGATGGAAAATGCAAGGCTGTGGGGTTGCCTCCCGCCCTGCAGCAGGTTTTTGGGATGCACGGCGTTGCTGCGGGGACCAGCCAGAATATAAGTGGCTGGCAGAGGTGGGAAGGAGCCTTTTTCACTTGGAAAGTGGGTGCTCCTACAGAGGATTGATGGTCGTGGTGGTTTATGGATGCTAGGGGGGGTCTCCACCCCAAGTGGGACTTGTTCTGCATCAGCCCTGGGCACGTTTCTCCTCCCTCCCCTTCCCAAACCCACAAGCCCAAGGCTGCCTCTGTGCACTCCAAGGAGCCTTGTGGTTTGTGGGCTGCTTTCTCCAGGCTGGGACGGGCTGGGAACCAGCAGGAAGATCAAATCAGGGCTGCAGGAAGGGATAAAATGACTTCACACCACGCTTAGGCTCCTGCTCAAGGGTGTCAGGTTGGGCCAGGGCAAGGTTCTCTCCTTGCCAGGAGGTGACCAGGGTGTGAGTCCTCTGCCCTCAGTCTCCGGTGGCCATGACCAGCCCTTGGCCCCCGTGGCCGTGTGGGTCACAGTGCTGGGCGTCAGGAGCAGGGATGAAGTCACCTTCCTGGATAGCGCTGAGATCTGGGCTGGCCGGGAGCTGAGGTGTGTGTCATGCCCTGTCCCTCCTTGATGGGCAATTTCCTTTGCCTCCCTTGAGCAGGTGGTGGCTCCTTTCTGTCCTCACTCCACCAGCCATGTCTGCTTGTCCCAGTGCCACCATGCAGGGGTAGACCCCACTGACAAGCAGCCAAGTGACTGCTCCGTGCCTCAGTTTCCCTGATTGTAAGATAGAGATAATACTTCCTCCCCTCCCATCCTTTTTGTGTCCAGCGTTGGGACGTGAAGAGTCTCCTACCAAGAATTTGAACAGGACCAAGTGCTTGTGCTGCCCTTAGCACAAGGGGTCTCTACCCCATGCCAGGGCTCTGGGTGCTGCTACTGAATCAGCTGGGAGATGATTATTTTCCCTCCATCGCTCTCAAAGGAGAAGCATCGCTCTCAAAGAAGAAGGGAGGGGAGTAGAGGCGGAGAAGGTGGTGAGGAGACTTGACTGAGGTCACCCTGCAAATCAGTGGCAGAGCCAAGGGGAGACCCTCAACACCACCAACTCCCCAAAACGCTCTTTTGCCCCCATCGACCCTTTTCTGCTGATGAGTATACACCTCCTCCCTCCATCTCTTTTTGCCCCCATTCCACCCCACCTCCGAACCCCACCGCACCCCTCCATGCGGTGAGGACAGGACCGGGCCCTCCCTCCCGTCTCTCCAGAGGAGGGAATGAGACAAGCTGCTGAGTGGTTTCCTGCCCGGCACTGCCAATGGGAGCTGCTGGGGTGCCGGGAGCAGGGGAGGATGTATCCGGAGCTGAGTGTTTCCTGGCAGATAAGGCCAGCCCCTCCTGCCGGATGTTATGAGTCCAGGTCCTACCTCCACGTTTCAAGCGAGGGGGCCGAGGAAAGGCTTGGATGTTTATGTCAAGGAAAAATAACTTCTCCCTCTGTGTACAGTCCTCCGGCTCCCCCAGGGCTACGTGCGAGAGGGTAAATGCTGGGAATAGGAAAACAGGGGTGAGGGGATGGAGGTGGGTGGTGGGGGAGAAGGGTTTGGCCCGCAGGGCAGGAGGGCTGTGGGTAAGCTGGGCAGGCTGTGGGGTCTCTCCCTCTCTGCTGGGGATAGGGAGGGAGGGTGCCAAGGCAAAAGCAGGGGGAAGCTGAGGAGAAGAGCCCAGGGCTGGATAGTGCAGGCTCAACCTTGTGGGCTCAGGCTCAGCGTCAGTCCAGAGTCACCTCGGTGGCAACCCACTTGGCTGAATCCAGCACATCACCTCTGATGCCCACCTGGAGGAGATCCAGCCCCCAGTGAGGACTTGCTCAGAAGTGCCCCTTCAAGGCAGGATCTCAGCCTCTGTGGCTGAAGGTCCAGGGTTAGCTCCTGCCCACCTCTGATAACCAGGGATTCAGAGGTGTTGAAAGAGGGAGGATGGTGGAAGAGTTGTGTCCGATGGCCCAGCAGCACCCAGCTGGCTGGGGAGGAGGGAGAGGTTGTGCAGTGGGTATGGAGGGAATGAGGCAATTAGGGATCTTCTCCATCTTTTTATGATAAATAAATAAAATCCGGTGCTGGCCAGACTCTCTTCTTTTGAATGCAGCTTGTGTGCTTCTGCCACCCTTCTCGGACCATCCACAGGGCTCAAGCCATAACCTCTGCACTGCCTGAGGGCTGGTACATGTTCAGAATCATCTCTGGACACTGGAGGGGACATGGAGAGACCTGCACTAGGCTCACACCGGTCAAGAAACCAGGACAGAGAAGATCCCCTGCCTCCAACTGCTACCATCCACACTGTGAAATTATCATAGTCCCCAGCACAGAGGTGCTCAGGCCAACAAATCCTGCCCCGACCCTGGGGTGGGAGTAGCAAGGGCATCCATAGGGAAGTTTTGGATGTGACCACCTTGTTTGGATGTGGCCAGACCAACCCGGGGACCTCAGGGTCAAACAACGGAGTCTGGACACTACCAGAGACTCTAGAGACATTGTTTTTGCTAGCATTGACCAACTTCTGACTGAGAGTTTTGTCTTTGGCATCAATAGAGGGAAGTCTGAAAATAGAGAAAATATGGTCCCGTTTCCCACCCAGTGGGGCAGAGACAGCACACTGAGAAGAAAGGAGAGAGGGTTAAGCCCCTTCCCTTCCTCCTCCTCGGAGCTTGGGGAACCTATAAGGGTCCCTGCCAGCAGCTGAAGGGCATCAAGGATCATTGTTACGAGCAAGGAGAGTTCGGGGTTAAGAAGGCTCATGCTGGAGACCTGACCCGTGCCCTCCTTCCACCTCTCTTCCCTCAGCACCCCAAATGTCGCCCCCCAACCCCCAGGCTAGCCAGGACACGCACCACCTCAGCAAGCCCAAGATGTTATTCTTTCCCTTTGATTTCCAGGAGCTCCCGCTCAGCCCCCAGAGCTTCACGGCGAACAAAACATCAGAAGCCCAGGCTGGCGGTGCAGGAAGGAAGCCCGCTCACGTGGGGGGCTGAGTCACGATCCCACTGCTCCCTCCCGGCATCCCAGGGAGCGGGCGGCATCAGGTACCAAGGGACAGTAGGTCCCACTGGCCCCCTGACCAGCTAAGGCACTAAAAATCCTTCTCCACCACCACCACCCTATTTTCTTGTTTTGAGAAACAAAATGCTGCTTTTGGGTTTGATTTTTCTGTGGCTTGGGTGGGAAAGGCTGGATTTGCTTCCCTAGCAAATGACAAATCTCCACGCTGCCCTTTTGGACCTCGGCCAAAATCCAGGGAGGACGCTGAAAACCTTAGTTTAAAATGGGCTTCTCAGCACCCCTGAGCTGGGACCAGCTATTCGATTCTCTGCAGCTGGGGCCAGGCTTCTTGTCTTCGAGCATCACACCATACCACAAAGGTTGTCACTGCTCAGCCCCCTCCAGAGCAGCAAAGACCTGAGGTCTGTTTTGTCTCTGAAGCCAGGAGCACCGTGAGCTCTGGGCTGGAGGGGCCAGTATTCCCAACTCCACCCCTCCCATTTATGGGTGATATGATATATATATATATTTATACACACACGGAGGAGATATGACAGATATACACATATATGTACATACGCAGACCACATCTGGCCAGACCTAAGGTCGATGCAGCCCATGATGTTGTTTCTGATGAGGTAAGGAAAGTATGAGTGAAATTGAGTATAAGAACGGGGCAAGCAGAGCGATCCACCCCAGCCCCTCTCCATCTTCAGACCATCTTTAGCTCAGGACTTTGTGAGCTCTCTGTCTTGACTTGCCCTCAGTGGGATTGTCTTCCATACATTGTCTTTGCTCGGTTGTGGGTTTAAAATTTTAGTACCTTTTACATCCCTACTTCATGTGAAGATCCACATCCTTCTGTTGCTTTGACCCTGCCACCTGCCAGGTTCGTTTGATCCCATGTTTCTCCAGTTGATTTATTCCTTATTTACCCTTCCTGGGACATGCATGATTTTGTAGCTATCATATTCCACCCCTTGAGCCACCTCTTTTCCAGTCTGGAGACCTCCAGTCTTCCTCTCTTCTACCTCGGGAGTGCTGAGATTTGATTTGCTCATTATTCACTTCAGGAATATTTGTCAAGCACTGGGGGCAGGTGCCGCAGAGGGACACTTGTGTGTTGTTGAGTTTCAACAGCTTTAAGCTATCATTATGTGTGTGGGGGAGACTGGGTGGAGGAGACACCAAGGGATGCCGGGTGGGTGTGGGAACGGTGACATGCACTGCGAGCAGTGGGTGGGAGGCTGGGGACGGGACTCGGTCTGGGTGAGATGGGAGACAAGGCATTGAGGTACTGGGGACAGGACTAGATGGTGAAAGAGGCTGGAGAAAGCAGCCAAGAAAGGAGGAGGTGGGTGTGAACAACCATGGTCTGGCAAGGAAGGATAGGGCTGGGAAGGAACGGAGCATGACTGGAAAGATGAACGTTGCATGAGGAACCAGGAGATAGAGGAGAAAAGGACCAGCCTAGTGGAAGACACCTTCTGGAGTGCAGACAGGACTGGAAAAGGGAGAGAAGTGGCATCAGGATCTGCTGGACCAGGTGAGGATGACAGACCTTACAGTAGGGCCAAGGACTGTTAATAGTATACAGACCAGAGAGGGACCAATGGCCCCAGGGGGAGAAGGAGTGATTGGGCAGCCTGCGAGCAGCCAAGCCAGAGTACGGAGGTCAGACTAGCCATGGCTTGGAGAAAGCAGCCTCTCCTGGTCTCCTTTTCCACAGCTGTCAGCACAGACTGGTGAAAACCTCAGCAGAGTGCACATCCCACGTGTCCTCTTCAGAGCCATCCTGGGAGAGGTGACAGCCTTCTACTCTGCCCCAGTGGCATGGTGGTTCCAGAGGCCCTGATGGCTCTCACACGAATGCATCTAAGCAGGATAATAAACAGGTCAGCTCTGAGCCCAGCTGGTGCAATCTTCCTACTAAACTCTCTCAGCCTCCAAAAAAGGGACAGCAGCACCCAAACCACTGACTGCGAATGGACCCTGGCCTTCACTCACCTTGATCCTTCCCTGGGCCACTTGACCTTGGGCCAAAATCACACCAAGGAGTAAGCTACAAATAGCTGGAGGGTCATTGCAGAAGCATGTGTGCTCCTGATCCTGGGCCTATCCATTTATGAGTGTAGATGCAGACGGGGGCCCTTGGGTAATGCCAGAGTGTGGGATTTGGGTGGATTTGTCTGTTGGGCGCTTTACAACCTTAGAAAACATTCCCTCTTCCCTCCCCCGCGCGCAGGAGGATGGAAGAAGTGTTGCAGTTGCAGAGTCAAGTGCTCCGGGATTAGGAAACGCCAGGCTGGAGCATGTTTGTGCAGCCTCCCCGCTCCTTCCAGGTGCCAGGCGTTGCGGGAGACCTGGAGTTGCAGGAGATCCCGTGATGTGATCATGCAGTGAAAGGCACTCGCTGCATGATCACATTGCGGGATTATACGTGAACTTTTTTTCCCCTCCTTGGACCTCTGCCTCTTTCAGCTCACAGGCAGATTTGGATGCATCCACTCAACATATAACTGAGCCTGCCAGGTCCCTCCCCAGTGATTGCACAGATTGGGGCAAGTCTGATCAGCGATTTAAGGTGGGATTTACTTCCCAGACATGCCCAGCTGTCTCCACGGTGAGATCCTAGGGTAGCAGAGCTCTCAACTTGAACACCACAGCAGAGGCATCATTTAAACGACTGAATCTAGAACACAGCTCTTGTTGAGGGGGTTGGAATTGCTGGACTCATTCTCTTTTCAACTGATGCCCAGCTCTGGGTCTTATTTTCTGCTTTCTCAATATGCCCTGCTGCAAGAGTGGAGGATTTGGGTGGGGATGCCTTCCTGATGTTTGTCCTGCTAATACCCTGGTGCTTCACAAACTCAGCCATTTCCTTGGCCCTCAGTGAAGCAAGGTGTTGGAGAGATGGAGGAATTGCCCATCAGCTTGGGATGCTAGATGCCCAATCCCTACTCAGCAACCCAGCTCTCAGCTGCAGCAAGGGCAGTCTACACCATAGCTGGAGTCCATTTGCACAATAGCCCCTGGTCACAAGTTAAAAGTCTGGAAAATAAGACTTGCTGACAGTGACTCCAGCAGATTGGTCCAGTAGCAGTCCTGATGGACAGTCTGAACAGCAGAGGGAAAGACATAACTGGTTCTTTAGGGCAGCCTGTGTCCATCTGAACACTGAGGAAGGACATCCATGCCCCTTCAGCATCTCAACATCATTCACTTCATATCTTCTCGTGTCCTCAGCAACATGGCAGGGGTCCTAAAGAGGATGTCTTCTTTCCTCACACAGAGCTGGTCCACCAAGTAGAATGAACCTAGTTTGAACACTGAATAGGATTAGAGGTGATAAAAAGCTGCATCATAAAGCACTGGCACTAGGAGGAGAAACGAAGGTTGGGCAGCCATTTTTGGTTCTGCATTCATCTAGTGCCCTTAACTGCCCAGAGACTGGAAAAGTTGTATTGTTGGCTGAAAAGTGCAGCAGGAACTAAGGGGTCTTGCTGAAAAAACGGTGGAGAACACTAAAACGGTTTGTCGTTCCAAGCCACACTGTGTCAGTGCACTAACAGTTTGGTTTTGTAAGACTGGGTGGATGCTCGCTGGACTGGTGATAAGAAATATGTCGATTGGCTTGGTGGCCTCCAGGTTTCCAAGAACACATGATCACATGGCATGTGCAGATAAAACTTTCTGGTTTGTCCTCATATCAGTTAAATTTCAAGAGCTCATGTTGTGCTTTGCGTTAAGCATTTGCATTCCTGAGATGTTCCCAGCACTGCTCTTCATTTCAAAAAGAGATTCTTTCCAAAAGGGGCCGTGTGTGATAACATACACTGGTGAGTCTGCAGTGTCCCAGTTCCTCTGGGACCCCGTAAACCAAGGGTCAGTGGAAGTCAGAGACCCAGCCTGGTAAGACAGGTTATCACAGGGTTGTTGAGGTTGGAAAGGATGTCTGGTGATTCAGTATGGGACAGGAGAGAATAGGTGACTGATCTTTTCCAAGATCTGCTTTGAGGCAGAAGGAGGTGGGACCCACTTGCATGAGTCCCCTGAGGTTGAATGCCCGTCTCTCCAAACCAGCATTGCCTGGCAGATGAAGAGGGCTTGAATAGGCCTTTCACTTGAAACAGAAGCCACATCTCCACTAGCAACCAAATAGTGTCTTTCTCTGGCTAATGGATAGCTGTGCACTGAGATCCCATGGAGGACCCACGGAGGTCCCTGCTCACCACCCCTCTTTCCCAGGATCCCCCATGCCAGACCTCCCTTCAATCCAGGCTCCTGCCTACTCAAGGGAAAGAAGAAAAGGAAACCCTCAACACAGACCACCAGCCTGCCTGCCCTCCCTTCTCCAACCTCCTGAAATGTCCCAAAAGCCACTCAGAGGGAGTTTCTTCAATGTACAGGACTCACATGTAAAGGCCCTGCTGCAATTAAATGACCCATTAGAGCTTCCTGGTTGTTCTTCCCTGCTGCTTTCTCGAGTTCAAAAGGTGATTTAGGATGACATGCTCTGCTCTACATGAACTTGCCAGCTATTGCCAGCAGCATGACGAGACGCCCCTTCATTGTACATTAATTCCACTAGGCGTACGGCCCAACAATCAAAGTACATCATTAAAGTTTAATTAAATTTCCCAAGCAATTTGCTC
>KZ506580.1:33857-66279 GCA_002844005.1 Limosa lapponica baueri
TGAACTTTCAGGCATTCACAGAGTGTCTTTAGGCTCAGTTGTAATGGAGCTTTGAACCCCTCTTTGAGATTTGCCCTCTCTCACACTGCTGGGCTGAAGCTGATCTGCAGAAAAGGTGGGCTGAGAAGGCACCGGACTTTGTTAAAAGAGTACTTCACACTTAGGAGGAAAAGATGGGCATCACCAGAGTTTTTGTTGGTAAAATGTAACAGAAGCCATATTCGCAATTAGGATTCCCAATCACCACCAAAAGAATAGCAGCAGTTATTGGCTGGTGGTTATTCAACACCGAAGTTGGCTAATTGTTTTCAACTCAGGATATAGAAAGTTTTTGGAAAGTGCTTGTCCTTATGTGTGCTGTATGACTGGGCCTGCTGAGAGTGGGCACCCATCTCACATAACTCTAGGTGTCTACGAGGTAGAGGTTGGTATCTCAGCTAACATCTCAGACTTCATTTATTCCCTCGAGAGAATGAGGCACTCTTGAGGGTGAATCATCTGACCTGTTTTTGACATCAGCTCTAGCGTGTGAGGAATTGTGCCCCAAGGAACACGCTGAGCAGGGAGCCTAGACTTCTAACTCGGGGTCTACAGTCTAGACACCTAAACTCAATCAGGTAGTTTCCACTCATGCTGTGTCCCTGTACAAGGTTGGGGTGACACTCAGCCGTGCCACCACCTTCTCCGCGTGCTCTTGGTGCAACCCAAAGGAAGCCCAGAGGAGGAAGTGGGAATGGAGCCTCAGCATAAGCTGGGAAGTTTTTGGGTGAATGGTCATTAACAGGGACTGCAGGGCACACCAGCTCTGCAGGCCAGGAAATGTTTTTATTTAAGAAAAGTACGGGAGAGTTTTGGCAAGGAAGCATGGTCTGGGGTGAAGGTATTGAGTTAGGCATCAGGACATTTGGGGTCTTCACCTGGCCAGACTGGAAAAAATATCAGAATTTAAAGATGCCTCTTTTCCCACTGGTAAATGAGGAATAATATTTCCCTTCACCTCTCTGGGGCTGTGATTTTTGTCACTCCTTATCATTTATAGGTGCCCTTTAAAATCCTCTGATGGAATATGTGAAATTATGTTCTGGATTCTGGAGAGGGGTTTTGCCATTTAAAAGGGTTTTTTCAGGCCAGGAGGAACTATCATTTAATCTGATATATTTACTGCATATCACAGGCTGGAGACTTAAAACATGGGCTTTGTGATCAGAAAAGGCAAGAAAGCCTTTGCCACCAGGACCCAGCTTTTCCCCTGTGTTCAAGCTCGTGATTCGAATACATGTGTACAGAGGAGAAGGAGCCACTAGGTCAGGCTTGTCAAGCAGCAGAGACCATGATGCACACAGTGATGCAAATTTCTCAGTCATCAGACCTGTATGAGGAGCAAGAAAAAACCATCTTTAAAACCTCATTAGTTAATTATCGTCACTGCAGATGGTGCCCAGCTGTAAGCTTCTTTCTGCTCATCTTAATCCCATTCCAAGTGGCTATCCTAGGCAGAAGAGCCCGTTTGTTTCTTTATCTGGAGAAGTGGTTGAGCACAGGAGCACACAGTGGTGGGGAAAAGCTGCAAGAAGGGAAGAGATGTAAAGCTTTATGGAAGGGAGGAGGGGGCCTGGCCCCCTGTGTTGTCAGCGAGGGAGCAGAAGTGCTCCATCTTTCATTTGTAGGGCTGAGAAACGTAAACTTGGGGGATTTCTCTGCCTGGCTCTTGATCTCTCCTGTGAGTGCTCAAGGGAGGCCTGACCTGGGATGGATTATTGACCTGAGCAAAGCTATGTACCTGGATTACCTTCACTGCGGTGAGTTGAATCTGCCTCTCTCTGTCCCTCTGTACACTTGTGAGTCAATACAGGGAAAAGGAGCAACAAGGGAGATGCTGGAGCGATGGAGAGCAGGCAGCAGCATGAGGTCTGATGTTAGTATTGATTGCTTCTTTTTAGTAGCTCTGTTGTCCTTTTTTCTTACATCTTTGTTAGAGCTTGTATCTTTGAAGAACAATAAAGCTGTTGAGGGGTCTGGAGCACAAGTCTTGTGAGGAGCAGCTGAGGGAGCTGGGGGTGTTCAGCCCAAAGAGAAGGAAGCTGAGGGGAGACCTTCTCGCTCTCTCCAGCTCCCTGAAAGCAGGGTGTAGCCAGAGGGGGTCGGTCTCTTCTCCCAAGGAACAGGCAATAGCACAAGAGGAAATGGCCTCAAGCTGTTCCAGGGGAGGTTTAGATTGGATATTAGGAAAAATTTCTTCTGAAAGGGTTATCAAACATTGGAAGAGGCTGCCCAGGGAAGTGGTGGAGTTGCCATCCCTGGAGGTATGTAGATGTGGTGCTGAGGGACATGGTTTAATGGTAACGTGGCAGTGCTGGGTTAACGGCTGGACTTGATGATCGTAAGGGTCTTTTCCAACGTAAATGATTCTATGATTCTTACTAGGAAAGTGAGATGTGGTTGATGTTCACACGGGAGAAGTAGGTGCCCATGATAAATAAGACTCATACTTACGGAGAAAGGTTGCTGATCACAGAATTATATGGGGTTGGAAGGGACCTCTGGAGATCATCCAGTCCAACCCCTCTGACAAAGCAGGTCCACCCAGAGCAGGCTGCACAGGAACGTGTCCAGGCGGGGTTTGACTGTCTCCAGAGAAGGAAACTCCACCACCTCTCTGGACAGCCTCTTCTAGTGTTCTACTACCCTCACAGGAAAGTTCCTCTTCATGTTTAGATGGAACTTCCTGTGTTCCAGTTTGTGGCCGTTACCTCTTGTCCCATCACTGGGCACCACTGAAAAAAGACTGGCCCCATCCTCTTTACACCCTCCCTTTAAGTATTTATAGGCGTTGATCAGATCCCCTCTCAGTCTTCTCTTCTCCACACTAAAAAGACCCAAGTCCCTCAGCCTCTCCTCGTAAGAGAGATGCTCCAGGCCCCTAATCATCTTCGTAGCCCTCTGCTGTACCCTCTCCAGCAGTTCCCCGTCCTTCTTGAAATGGGGAGCCAGTCCAACCGTTAATCCAGCACTGCCACGTTACCACTAATCAGGAGCTTGATGTGATCAAGCAGTTGCTGGTGGCTGTATTTTGCTCTGTTGAGCAATGCAGATGTTATCCCTGGAAAATTTCCAAAGGCTGTTTTTGTGTTTTTCCTGGGAGGTTTTGCAGTGGGCTCTTGGTCCATCTTTGTTGAGGCATTTCCCAAGCAAACAGGTCTCCTTTCTGACCAGAGCTGGATTCCACTTTTCCTGATATAATTCGCTGTGGCCACTTAAAGTCTCAGCTGCTATTCCAGGACAGCAGGAGATTGAGTGGATCAAGCCCGTAAGAAGATGTGAGATGCTGTGCACAGGGAGGGGAGTCCTGTCTGTTTTAAGCTGTGCTGCCCAGGCAGGGAGCCAGGCTGGTCACAGGCTTGTTCCAACACTGGTCCCTGGTGAGGGAAATTGTGACTTTCACCACAATCCCAGCTGGGGTCCAAACCAGAATTTCTGCTCTGATTTTCCTCTGTAAGATCTGAATAGCCCACAAGACATTTCTTTTTTTCTTTCTTGTTTTGTTGGCAACCCCTCAGTCTCTCTAAGTACAAGCTAGAAGGGGGGGGGGGGTCTTCTGTTTTTTTGGCTAATACAAGCCTCAGGTCATTAACCCTTGACAGCTTTTCAGTGAATTAGTATTAAAAAAATGAATTCATTTCTTGTTTTGTTGGCAACCCCCTCAGTCTCTCTAAGTACAAGCTAGAAGGGGGGGGGGGTCTTCTGTTTTTTTGGCTAATACAAGCCTCAGGTCGTTAACCCTTGACAGCTCTTCAGTGAATTAGTATTAAAAAAATGAATTCATTTCTTGGACTGAAGAGAGGTTCATATAGTTGATGACAGAAAGGTCATTTAGATCATCAAATTTGACCCCTTGAATAGTACAGGGCACTGAATTTCATCCCATTGCAGTAGCCTTTCATTTCCAGTTTTTATACATGGTGTTAGAAAACTCATAATGTCAGGACCGCATATCTGTAAGGGCTGAATTAACACAGAAGGGAGGAAGAGTATTGATATAAATTTACCAGGAGGTCACAGGTCAGTAGCTCATTGAGCTTTTGAGGACAGGATCCTGGCAACACTCAGTTGCCTCTTGCTCAAAACCCACCTGGTTTTATCTGGCTGTTAATGGAAGAATAGCACCCTGGGCTGCATCCCCAGCAGTATGGCCAGCAGGGCGAGGGGGGGGATTCTGCCCCTCTGCTCTGCTCTGGGGAGACCCCCCTTCCCCCAGTGCTGCCTCCAGCTGTGGGGCCTCAGCACAGGAGAGACATGGAGCTGTTGGAGCGGGGCCAGAGGAGGCCCTGGAGATGCTGGGAGGGCTGGAGCCCCTCTGCTGGGAGGGGGTGCTGAGAGAGTTGGGAGGGTTCAGCCTGGAGAAGAGAAGGCTCCGGGGACACCTTATTGTGGCCTATCAGTACTTAATAGGGACCTACAGGAGAGATGGGAACAAGCTTTTTAGTAGAGCCTGTTGTGATACAACAAGGAACAATGGCTTTAAGCCAAAAAAGGGAACATTTAGACTAGATGTAAGGACGACATTTTTTATGCTGAGGGTGGTGAGACACTGGCCCATGTTGCCCAGAGAGGTGGTTGATGTCCCATCCCTGGAAACATTCCAGGTCAGGTTGGACAGGGCTCTGAGCAACCTGGCCTGGTTGAAGATGTCCCTGCTCATGGCAGGGGGGTTGGAACTGGATGACCTTTAAAGGTCCCTTTCAACCCAAACTTCTCTGTGATTCTATCAATATTGCCTGGTGGCCATAATTCTCTCTGACTTTTCTTGTAGGAATGGGACCAAGATTTGCATTTGCTTTTGAACATATGAAACTGCAGTAGGTTCTTGGCCTGTCTATAATCACTATGAAGTGTTGTGATGATGATTTATTGGTATTTATCTTTTACATCTTCTACTCACCCAAATTGCATCTCATGATAACTGAGGGCACAAGATAATGTGTCCATCTCTTGCTGGTTTTTGGGATCTCCCTTGTCTCTCCTTTGGAGCTTTAATAGGATCTTTTTCCCTTATCTCTTTAATTTGTTTCCTTATGATCATGGCTGTCTTCTTATTGTGCCTTGGAGAAACATGAATCATTGGCCAATAGGCGAGCTTTGCTGTTATCAATTGTTGTTCTTATTAATCTGTGCCCATTAATGTAAAAGAGGGACAAACTGCACATTCAATTATAACATGTTGCTTATACACTTAGGGGGTTTTAATATATTAAAAAATAAATTTGGGAAGAGAAACAATGGTTCTCTTCATCTATTCCTTTCATAGTGCAATGGTTGTTTTTTTTCCTTAAAGTCTGCTGTTCTTTAAAAAAAGAAAACAACCTTTTCCCCCTCCTCCCCCCATCTAGTTTTAAATAATCTGTGAGAAGCAGCTTCCATCACTTCGTTTGAAGATTATTCCAATCTAAATGACCTCACTTGCCCTTTTCTCAGTTTTATCCCATCACATCTATTTATACCCTCTTGCTCTACATTAAGCAGTTCCTCTGCACGCCTGGGAAGAATTAGCACCTTAACATTTCGACCACATAGAGAAAACGAAAAACACAGGAGAAGAATCAAGACCCAGGTGCAGCTAGGGCCAGAAATGTTGTTTCAGAAAGGACTTGATTTTCATCTATTTGTGTAGTGCCTACACTCATCAGCTTCCCCTCAGCCTAACTTATCTCCTGGCTTGCAGCGCACAGTCATTCTTCATTGTTCACTTACAAGGACTGAGAGCTCTTAACAATGGAGATCCTACTTCTTCCTTGGCTCTCAGCTCCCTCCTGCCTGCCAGCTCTTTTATTTTCCCTCGGGCACTAGTTGGCCAAGCAACGTATATTTAGTGCTTTCAATATTTTTTTTTTCTTCCCCTCCAGTCTAACCAACCCCTCAATCATTTTGTTGCTTTTCTCCAAAACCTCTCAAAATTGTCGGCATCCTGCAGGCTTGTGGCTGTGGAACGTTACCCTGAGTCTTCCTCCTCTTGCAGGGCATGGAAGCTGTTTGTTGCCTTACTTTCTTAGGTGTATCCACTGCTGTTGGTGCCCTGGATTATGTGAGAAGAGTTCTGCATGTACTTATTGGCTTAGCAGGAGAGGTGGGCTACTGAGCTGGCAATGCAAATCCTTCTTGTTTCAGAGCACACCCAGAAACGTTGTACTTTTGTAGGAAATTGGTTTTATCCCTTTCTCTTTGCTTTAATAGGCCAGTGTAAATCACTGTATGGGGACCAAGGAGACAAATGGTGTGTCCCCAGTGCTGTCCCAATGGCCATGTAAGTGGTCCTAGACAAATCACTAGGTCTGTCAGTAACTCAGTTTCCCTTTTAGCCTTTCTCTGCCTCTTCTGTTTGACGCTCAGGGAACTGTGACTATGACTTAGGTTTGTGTCTATACAACTCTGAGATGGAGAGAAGCTGCCTGCTTTCTACCCACCCTCTGTGCTATGGGCTGGGCTTCAGCTGGGTCTCGGCATGAGCAACATGCTTAGAAGGAGCCAGGCTTGGATATATGGTGATGGCACATGCAGGACCACCTCCATGCTGCCCACTAAAGAGATGTTGGCTCATGTTATGGCACCTGGAGAGCAGAGGTGACCTCTTTGTGCACGCAAGCTTGATCACAGCGTGTTGTGGGCATGTCTGCTCTTGACAGCAAGCCTGGGCCCGTGCTGGCTGGCGGTGTGAATGTCCTAACACGTGCCTTTGCCGTCAGCCATCTCAGCAGCAGCCCTGGAGCACTGTTGGATTCCAAAGGAGCAATAAATCTGTAGAAATGATATCTGCTTACTCAACATATCTGATGCATGTCCCAGAGCCACGTTGTGCCAGTTCTGCTCCTTAAACAAGCGTGTGTTTTTTAGACTTTGTGAGTCTGGTACAGCCAAGTAAAGCTGTGAGAGTGAGAAATGGATTCTTTGCTGCCTTACGGAGACGTAATCCCCAGGTTGGGTGAAGCTTTGAGCAACCTGGTCTCGTGAAAGGTGTCCCTGCCCAGGGTAGGGAGTTGGAACTAGATGATCTTTAAGGTCCCTTCCAACCCAAACCATTCTATGAGGCTATGATATGTACAAGTGCCATTTAACCTCCAGCTGCTGTGCTGGGTTGCACTGGGTAGCACTGGGAGTGACAGAAGAGCAGAGCCTGCTTTTCAGAGCCTAGAAAGCAAGAAAGGCTCTAGCAGGTAATAAAAATAACCTCCAGAGTTGTAAATTTGGAATATTTGATCTAGAGTTACTAGGAAGAAGCACATTTACAGTAACTTTTGGTACTAAAGCTGCATCTGTGTAATAATGAGATATATCCTGAACACAAGATGTATCAGACAGCCACTACAGTTGGTTCAATAAATTACAAGTTTGGTGGAATTTTTTTTTGTCCTAGTTGAGGGAACATTCACTGCTGCATCAAAGTTTATTTGGAACTATCCCACACAAACTGCTTACAGGTTTCATTTGCTCAGTGGCTTGGTTTCTTAATATTTGCATTCTTTCTGCATTAGTTGACCGGGCTTAGTCACTTGGTGTCGTTGTTGTTTCTTGACTGCACAAGCCAATCTTGTGTCACTGAGATCTGGCCATGAGGTCTTGCAGGGAGGTAGTTCTGACTTGCCCTCCGCGAACACCTCAGCAAGCCCATAAGCACATTTGGCAGATGCCCTTGCCATTAAAGTTCAGGCAAAGTGAACACTGAAGCCGGAAAAACATGGCACTTGGCCAATCCATGGAAAAAATTAGCACAAATAATCCTAGGTAGGTTTTGCAGTACTTTTCCAGACCTATTCCCTCTTTCTTGGGGATTCTCATACCCACTTCAACACGCCATCACTTTAAGCTTCCTCAAAGGCACGCAAAGCCTCTTAATAAATAATCTCATGATTTCTTATCACATCTGCCTTTGAATGAGAGGCAGGACAAATGGGACAACGTTCACGTCTGAATCCAGGTCAGGATCAGATGTAGGCTGGGAAATGGTAGTGATGAAGAGCTGAGTGATAACTGTGGCGTTGTATAAGCTTTGCATTAACTCCTACATGTTTTAGAAGATCTGTGTTTTTAGGATGGGTATGAGGCCAGGGAAGGGAGGCTCACAGCAGCAAGGAGGACTACATCTTTCCTTACTTTCCCATGTCAATGTATTACCATAGTATCTGAACACTTTCTGCTCCGAGGATTGCAAGGTGTGAGCTGAATTGGCCAACCCTGGAAATCTTCAGGCGAGGCAGGTGCAAGACAGGAGAAGGTGAAGATCCTCAGAGCTGGTGAGGGTGGTAAGGGCAAATGTAAAAACATGGAAAAATAGAGGGAAACCACCAGATTGCAGAAGAAAAGAATTTTATAGGCAGGCTTTTGAATAGACCTTGCATAAAATTGTGAAAGCTGGTAAAGTTTATAAAGGTTGAGATAAGCTGACTCGAGAAGAGACAGGTGTTTTATCAGGAAAGGATGGCACGAGATTTTGGAGAGATTACAGCCAAGAATCTGCAGGATTTGGCAAGAATCCAGATATGAGTGTTTGGTGTGAAGGAGATGTAGGTGTTGAACACGACACGGAGATTGTGAGTTTGAGTGTCATACGAGTGCGGGTTATTCGCAGCGAGGAGGGAAGAGCTTGTGGTGAAAGATAAGGAGGTGTTCTTTTAACCGCGATAAAAGAGTTGGCAGCCCCACATCTGGGAAAGAGCTCAGGGGAAGAGTAGGAGAGACCCAGCAGTGGAGAGTTAGACCTGCTACTGTGAATGTGGAGGATGATGTCACCAGCTGACATCACAGGGAGCACGATGTCAACAGGAGAGAGAATGAGGATGAGGAAGAAGTACCAGGGCATTCAGGGAACATGTGGAGGTGAGGCAGCAGAAGATGGCCAGTCTCTCAAAAAGCATACTGGATCTCACCTGCAGCTCCAGTAGAAGACGGGCAGGAGGTAGCTTTTTTAGTTGCTTTTTTTTTTTTAATGTCAAGTGCAAATGTGGAGTCCTTTAAATGACCCAAACCATTCTGTCTGTGAAGTTTTCAGTATGAAACTCCTATTTTTCTTACTTTTATTTTTTACAAATACTTTTTCAGCTGCTTTGAGAGAGTAAAAGGAAAAATAAAGTGAAGCAAAATTTTTCATTTAACCTAAAATGGCTTTTTCACCTTCTCATTTCTCAAAAATATGAAAGAAATGCTATTTGAAGGGTCAGATCAGGAGAAAATGTGGTCCTTTATTTTTTGTATTTATTTTTTCCCCTCTTTCGTCTCCTCAGTGTTTTGAGTATTCATTTCTGGTAATTATTTTCCATCCAAATAAAAAAAAAATATTTTTAAAAATGTTTTTTGAAGGGTCAGCATCAGTCAAGTAGAAACCCCTTCCTCCCCCTTCTTTGTTAGTCAGAGACAGGACACGAGGAATTATATGGATCTGATGAAACATCCTTGTTGTCACCGTCTGCATTCATCACCTTGAGCTTCTTTTCCAGACAGGGGAAAGAAACAACAGTTTTAAGATAGAGTTCGCTGAGACATTCAGTTCAGGATGAGATGAACACAGTCTAAAAGATGCCATATCTTTCTGGTGACTCTGAAGGAAGCCTGCAGTGACTGTATCACGTAGAGACACTGCAGGTATCCACATCCAGCCCAAAGTATCCTGTCTGTCTGGGATATCTGTGTCCTACAGTGACCAGGCATTGGCTGAACCTCGTCCCTGCCCTTTGGTTGCACATGGTCTCTCCGACCCCATTTGGAGTTGAGCAGTTGTGGAGCCACCTGGTCTTACTACCCCACCACAACACTTCGTTCTTCCAGAATGGTCCCAACACATCTGGGAAGGAGAGTGCATGTAGGAAATACCCACCATTGTCACACAGCTGGCGGTGGAGAGAAAGCATTGTCCCTTTTGCTTCTGCCCGGTACTCAGAAAGGAGCAGGTGTTTGCCAAGCGCTAATCCCAAGAGATCTCGTGAGCTCCAGTGAGTCCTGCTGGCTCATCCGATCTGAGAAACTGGCGCTGAGGTTCAATAGATGGGGAAAAGAAAGAACAGTTCATTGTGTTAAAAGTCTAGGCAAGCAAAAATCGCAGAAATTGCCAAATTTAGACTTTGGCCAGGGTACCAGTATTAGCAATGCTACCCTTGATGAGAGGTCAAAGTTCTGCTGACATGAATTAAAACCAAGAATAAGTAAAATTGGAAGGATGTAAATCTTGGGGGTAGAGCAAAAGTAGCGGAAAAAGCAGGATCATTAATAAATGAAAAAGGAGGACAATGATTCAAAACTGGCTGAGTTATTGAACACCTTTTAAAAAAAAAAATCTCTCCTAAAGAAGAAAACTATAGGAGAGTAGTTTGGACAGGATTTAAAGTGAGGAAGGAAGTCACTATAAAAAATATAATTGATAAAGAACAAGTGGAGGAATCTTTGAAAAAAAATTGGAAAGCACACAGATCAGCTTTGCTGATCTCGTTGGACATTAGAGAATGAAATGAGAGACCAACTATATCGCTTCCCAAAGGCAACTGATGCTAACTGGGATGAATAAAGGAGAAAGGGCTGGGATAATATCCCTGATTTTTTCCCCCTACTACTCAAAGCCAAAAGGAGAGACTCACTCCAGGTGAGACATTGTGTCTTCTAATATAATGGAACAATGTTAAGGCAGAAATAACTGCACAGCTGTATGGCACAAGGATTGCAGAGAAAAGGCCAAATAAATACAGGATGCCAGAAAAACTTGACTGCTTCTACTGCTTATCAAATTTTATACAGTGTCTAATTTGGCTCGGAAAATTATTTCAAAGAGTTTCGGAAGACACATCGTTGGGTGAGTAAAAGCTGTCCACAGATTCAGTAATAAACGTATTGAAAAAGTGAAAGAGTATACCTGTTGAAAGGTAGAGATATGTTTTATGTAGAGATTTGGTTTAATATATTTTTAAATATTTTTTTATGAGTACAAAAAACATGTTAATGAAAAAAATTGGTAATAGTTTGGAAGGAACTGCAGGCATCGGAAAGGAAAGAGAAATGGTATTAAAAGGCCTAGAATTCTTAGAAATTGTCAGAAAAAGGAGAATCATATTGGGATAACTGCAAACATCACATATCAGAGGACTAATAATCTCAAGGAAATATTTTGTGGGAAATGCAAAATTGAGAAATGTAAAACTGGGAAACGATTGTGGCATAGAGGAAATCAGCTTGTGCCTTACAGTGGGTGAGAACACTAGGATGCAAGTGTGTGTTTTGTTGCACTTGTGAACATTTAACTCGGGAGGTGTGTGCCATGAAGCGCTTGTGTGTTTGCAGAGTTGGGCACTGTCCTGAGGAAGAAGGTTCAGAGTGGCAGTTCATGGAAATGGGGGAAAAATAGCTTCCAACGCCTTCAGTTGCTGGAACCTACAATGAGTTTCTTCTGTCCAGATACAGCCTTTAGCTCCCAAGTCCAGATCCAGTTGCGGACTGAAGCATCTTCAAAGCTTCTGGTGACTTTCTTGGTTCATCTCTCAGTAGTTGGCTCCTGGGTATCAATTTTTAGGCATGTCCTGACTTGGGTCCTTGTTTTTGTGCATATTCCTAGTTCTTCAGCTACTCACTCCAGACAGCTGTGTTGTTTTCCTGGATACTCACTTATTCAGCTTTGCTCAGCCTCTTTCTTATTCCCCTTTACAGACTGGAAGATGAGTAAGCAAAGCTTGGGTTGTTAAGGGGAGTGGGTGCATATGAGTGAACCAGCCTAGGAAATCTCAACTGGTTGTCTATAAAACTTCTTCTGTGTCTGAGCTTTTACATCTTCCTTGGAGATGGAAACAGCCCTGGAATGAGAGATGGGAGGTGGAAGAGCCGCCTTGTGTGGCTGTGCTCACATAATCAAGGGACATGCATACCAGAGAGTCATCATGAGAAGAGGAAAGGGCTGCTAACGCCTTGCTAAGCCCATACTTAATCCTTGTGATACATACACGTTCTTGTGATCTTGTTCCTTTCATGTAGTCAGTTGTGTCAATTCTAGGTTTCTTGTCAAGATGCTCTGATCTTGCTATGCTGCTACCTCCATCCGATGTGATAAATAGCACATCTGTTTATCAGTTTCCTGGCACAAATATGCACATCAGCTTGGACATAAAACTTGAAGCCCCCCCTCAAAAGGAAATGCAAAGTTATTCTCCCCAGTATTGCCAGAAATGTGAGTAAAGACCAGTGCAGGTTACCTAAAGTCCTGGGTCTTCAAAACAGCAATATTCTTAGGAAATGCCTGGTGAGAAATACTCTCTGAAACAAAAGCATTCTCCCAAACTTCTGAACCATTGGTGGAGCTGAACTGTGTGCAGTCTGAAACACCCTGATGCGACTGTTGCTGTCGGAGACTGTTGCAGAAGAGGGAGTGATCAGGGCTGTGTCACCAAGCCAGGTGACACAGCCAGGACTTGGACAGACCACAGCCTGGTGTTGAACTGGATATGGCAGAACTGGAGTCTCTGCCTCTGGTTTCTTAAGCCCTTGGTTACATTTTAGGACAGACAAATCCTACATTTCTTTAGCAAAAGGAAACCAATCCTCTGTGTTAGGACTTCTCTGCTCCCTTCAGTGGAAGAAGGCTTTAATTGCACAGTGGACTGTGATTAGCAGCATCCCAGGGGAGCTGTCACAGAACGATTGTATTGAGGAACTCAGGGAACTGGTTGATGAAAAAAGGACATGTAGGGGAAGCAGTAATGAACAGGCACCACCATGTCCCTGTCTCTTTCTGTTCACCAAGGGAACATAATGGATGCTCTGTGTGTCATGCATCATCTTGTTTTATTATGTTGTACTCATGTTCAACTGTCCTTATGTTTCCTCCTCAGCAGAGAGCAAATCCCGTAACTCAGGAGACTGAAGTCTCAATATGGTGCTGAGGACCCAGCCTCGGTAAGGTCTGTCCGGTCTGAGGTCCCTCCGGATGCTCTAACCAGGTCTTTATGTCTCAATCCCTATTCTCTCAACTGCTACTGATACCGTGAGCTTTGGTCTTCAACTTCATAAATGCACTTGCTATTTGCATGATGTAGGTGACTCTTGGCAAAGCAATAATGTTTCTCAACTGTATTTTACCTGATGTTGAAGGGACTCAAGTCCATAATTTAAGTCCATGATGACTGATGTATCAACTGTAGAGTGATCATCTACAGAATAAATGCTTTTAAAAGTAAGGAACATTTAAAAAAACCCTATTTTTTAGCAATTTCAGAGGGTTTCCTTTTTTTTCACCTGTGGATGATGGCTGAAAAACTAATTGGATAATGCATCTAGAATAGGAGGGAGATTTGCTGTAGGTGAACCTGATCCCTGAGACTAATTCTTATCCTCCAGAAAGCTGGGCTTCTTGATTACCTAGGTTAAGTGCAATGTAATCCTTTGCATTGCAGGCAGTAGCTGGAAATATAATTTGGACTGCTGTGCTTTGAAGATTGGCTTGTTTCAAACAGGTATGGACCCAAATAAAGAAAAAGCAATACGTTCTTTAAAAATCCCACAAAACTCCAAACCAACTCCCCAGAGCCCCCCAAAGCATCAACAGAAAACCATATCTACTAGGATCTGCCTCACACTTATAAAGGAATATTTAATATTTTTAGAAGTATATCCAGTAATCACAAAAGGGAAAGGCTAATGATGTGAAATTAGAGGCGGAATATTCTCTCGGATGACAGAGAACATCTCCGAGGATGTCACAGTTCAGATTGCTACAAAGGACATATCATATTAAAGTGGCACTTAACAGGATCTTCATTACCACACATGCCTGGGTCAGGCAGAGTGCAGACCACCTTTGGAGAAGCTGCCTTAACTTTGCTGAATCACAGAACAAACTAGGCTGGAAGGGAATTTTTGGAGGTTCTCTGGTCCAGCCATACGCTTGCAGCAAGACCCAATAGATCAGGTTGCTCAGCTGAGTTTTGAATATCTCCAGGGCTGACTATTCCTCCACCTCTTGGATCCAGGCCTTTTATGACCATCATGAAGAGTGTTTTTCTGATACTTAAATAACATCTTGGGCACTTCCACTTGTATCTGCCACATCTCAGCACTTTACTATGCACTTCTGGGAAGAGTCTGGCTCTCTACAACCACGTTGGAACTAGATGATCTTTAAGGTCCCTTCCAACCCAAACCATTATATGATTCTATGTTCTAGGTAGTTATCGACAATGATATGAATGCCTCCATGTCTATTGTCCAAGCTGAACAATTCTAATGCTCTCACCCTTCCTCTGCACGTCATGTGCTACTGTTTTGCCCTATCATCTTGGTGGCCTGTGCTGGACCCACTCAGGTATGCCAGTATCTTTCTTGTACTATGGAGTGAGAACCTGGACATAGTGTCCAGATGTGTTCTCAAAAGATCCAAGCAGAAGGGAGTTGTGACTTCTCTTGGACTGCTTAGGACACTCTTGTGAATACATCGCAGTATGTGGACGGTGTTCTTTGCCACAAGGGCTCACTGCTGACTCCTGTTCAACTTCTTGTCCACTGAGCCCCCCACCTCCAACTCTACAAAGCTGCCATCAGCCTGAGCCTGCCGTTGCTACTGTCCCTGACACATGGTTGGTGTTTTCTTCTGGGGGTCACATCAGCTAATTTCTCCAGCCTTTCAAGGTCCTTCCGAATAGCAGTCCTGCCCTTCACCACATCAGCTGCTCCCAACAGTTTGGTGTTACTGAAGAATTTGCTGAGGGTGCCCTCTGTCACCATCCAGGTGGCTAAGGAGGATTTCTGAGCAGCCACCTCAAGTGCTGCTCTGCCCTGTCCATTCCAGCCCTAGGGCTCTCCAAAGAAAATTTTGCGTGTTATACAGTTGCTTTGGGTAAGAAACCATCCAGATCATAGCCATGGACACCAATGTAAGAGCTTGGGTAACAACGTACTCCAAGAGAGGAGCTTGAGAGAAGCTAACATTTTGCTTGTTTCTGCTCAGAACCCTGTCCTTACCTGTAAGGAATAGGACATAGGCACAGTACAGATTAATAGAGGAGATATCCATGTGGTAAATTCCCAGTAGAATCCCAGAAGAAATGAAAAGAGATAAATTATCTTAGATGCAATGAATCCAAAGCCTCTTAAACAGATGTGCCCATGTTGGAACATTGGCATATCTGGAACATGTTGGGTTGGAACTAGATGATCTTTAACGTCCCTTCCAACTCTAAGTGTTCTATGATTCTATGTTCCTCTCTGAGAATGGTAGAGAAAAATGGTATCAGCTGTACGTGCCATGAAATCCAGTTTGAGGGAGAGAAGGTGAAGGCTGATATAAAGACATCTGCTGCAGATGTATTGGGGGTCCCAGGAAATTTTGGCTAAGGGTTCACATAATGGATACCCAACCACATGGTCCAGCTTCCTCTGTGTGAAGTAGGATTGCAGCAGCTCGATAGGGTTTAGAAGTGCATGACTTACCTGCCTGCTATGGTTTAGTCTTTTTGAGATGTTGTTTTTGAACTGTGGTGGAAAATTGAAAGATAGGAGCCGGGCTGCCTGGCATGGTCCTAATGGAGTAGAATGGCTTCCAGGAGGAGTTCAGTCTTTCCCATGGACAGACTCCTACAAATTTCCCAGTAGAGCTGCTGACCTCTTACAGTAGATGCAAGCCTACAGAGAGCTGACCTTGCCCTTCTGGGCCAAGGATCCCACAGGAATGTTCTCTGGACCCTGAAAGGTGTGCTGTCCACAGGTAGAAATGTAATGCTGTATAAGGAGGACTGTGTAATGGCTCAAACACTAACCTTACATTCGGAAGATTCACATTAAGTATCTGAGATATAAAACTTGCTGAACCTATTCTTGCAGGATCTCCCAATCCTTGCCCTTGCAATAAAAGACATTTATGACTCTGGTCTCTATGAAAGTAATTGCTTTCTACAACAGAAGGTGCTCAGTGCTGTAGGTGATACTGGTGCACAAGTGCGATGGCTACATCTATCATAAATAAATATTACTAGAAGACAGGAATTCCAGCCCATGCAAAAGTGAGGTTTCCAACTGATATTGTACCTGAATCCAACTGATTTATTTTTTTTGTTGTGTTGCAAAGAGGAAGTGTGAGAGAAAGCAGGAAGGCTCTCCTAGGTGAAGTATGAAAGAACAAGTAATTTGCTGTTATTTATCATCGACAGGTTGCTTGTCTGTCCTTATTTCATGCCCAAATCTCAGTGGTCCAGCTGTTGAGCATCCCTCTGAGACTCTGACTTTGACACCTGCCAAGAAATTGAAAATATTGGGCTTAGGACTCATCAGACTTTCCTGTTAAGATAAAATTTCACTGAAAAATTGTTATGAATCTCAGTCATCTATGTCCTGAGTAAGTGACTATAAAACAGCTGAGAAGCAACAAGCATATACACAAATCCTTAAGAGCTACTGTCATCTTTACTCTAGCTCTGTTGATTTCCCTGGAGTTACGCAAAAGATAAATCTGATTCCAAAGTATTGTTGATGAAGGGGGGGCTCAAGAAAGTTTTCCAGATCTCTGCAGCCTTTATGCAAGAGGGAAATGTTACGTCTTTGGCCTTGACTGCATTCTCACTTGTACTGGTGTGACTGGAGAGGAGTGTCACTGAGTCACATTTATACCTGAGTTACATGGGCGCAAGCAAGAGAAGGATTGGGTAAACTGTGCCTAAAGCTCCAGTGGATTTGAGAGCCTTCTCCAGCAGCTTAGGTAGCTTTTCTTTCTATCCTTAGCAACACAGTCCTGATTAACCCTCCAAGCTGTGGTCAGTCATTTTGAGGACAGTTTGATTGACAGCATGTAACCTGTTAATGCTTTTCCCTTCATTGTCCGGTCCGTTAGATCCTGGAAGTGGTTGGTTGGCTGTGTTGCTTTTTTTTTTTTTTTTTTAGTTATTTTGTTGATTTATTTTTAATCTCTTGGATATTCTGTAAGGAAAAGTCATCTTGAGCGAGAGGCATGAAGGATTTCAGTGTAAGTACAATTGAGACTCCTCTCTTCTGTATCTATAAAAAGATGTATTTGGGCAAGATGACCATTTTTGTTGTCTTATCAGATAGGCAGTAGAATCTCTTTCTCATTCCAAAACTTCAAACAGACAATACAGAACTCCTCTCTGCAGGAGCTTTTCGTATTTCATGCAAGACTTTTGTGGCAGGCTCTTTCTTCACATTATATCCTGCTTCATAAAAGCAGACCTAGCAGAGCATCTACGCTTGGGTGGGCAACCCACTTTATCACCCAAAAGTTAAAGGACAACATTCCTTTGCATCGGTGATCCCTTAATGGTCTTGTGAAATTATTCCTAAAGAAAATTAGCATTCTTAAAGTATATTATGATTTTGCTCGTATTTAGATTTTTTATGTTTCTTTCCATGTGATTTAATAGCTTGAAAAAAAGTAGAATAAATCCTTGGGAAGCAGTTAAATTTCTGGGAGTTCAGCCAGCATATTGTGGACCACCATTGGTCCAGGGACTACAATTTGGATAATGGGTTTGTTTGGAAATTATGCTGCCTATATCTGAAAGCTCTAATGTGGGACTCATGGAGAAAAAATTAGAGCCACCTTTGTGAAAGCTGTTGAAAATGAGAAATGAATTTTATTTTTTTCCCTGGAAGATAGAGTGATGGATTGACCTTAAGCTGGGAAATAAATAAGTGAATAATTGCCTGGTGAAATATGTACATGGAAAGAATAAATCATACTGAAATCTTTGTCAGTGTGCATGGATATAAAAAAGCAAAGATTTGTCAAAATAATAATCTTTCAAATGGTGCCTAATGTCTCTTCTCACCTACACGAGGTTAAACTTCCATTTATTGCAAGAGTGAAGTTTCTGTAGTACAAACCACACAAATATTTCGCTTGAGAGTAGCATAGTAATAAAGGAATGGTTTTGTTGTAAAATGTGGAGAAAATAAGCTTTTGCAGCTTTTTGAATGCTGCACCTCTGCACTCAATGACAAAATTCCCATTAATTACAGTGGTCACCAAACTGGTTCTCCAAAGAATAATTTGTGAGTAGCCTGACTATTTTCTTGAAACTCAAACTTTATTCAGCTGCTGCAAGAAATGTAACCAGGAGCAAACTGAAGGAAACATGTCATTAGAAATACATTTATTGTTTTCTATCTCATTTGTGAACAATAAAAAATTTCATTCTTGTGAAAGACTATTTGAAGTTGCCATAGAAAACTGCTATCAACTAAGAACATACTTTAGGAAGTAAATTGGATGTAGTTGCTTGTAGCCAGAACCATGTTCTACAAGCTACTGTACTCCTTACTAACAATTCAAATGGTTTGCTGCCTATACGTGAGCAGTAACTTCTGATCAGAAGATGACAACTCTATATGCCATTTTGAGTCTCCGTTTAACTTTGAGTCATTAACTCAAAGTGAGCTGTGGAATCACCGTTCACATTCATGAAATAGTCATTTGTCATACTCATTAC
Source organism: Limosa lapponica baueri (assembly GCA_002844005.1). NCBI lineage: Eukaryota > Metazoa > Chordata > Aves > Charadriiformes > Scolopacidae > Limosa > Limosa lapponica. The sequence goes on from KZ506580.1 coordinate 52,307, forward strand.
AGCCAATATTTTAGCAGTTGCAAATAGTGTTAATATTTTTTTCCATGTTGAAACCAAAGCATTTTCTTTTTTTGCACAGTTGTTTCATTCCATGTGGGGTCTGAATTTTTTAGTGATTGACTTCCAAGACAATGCGTTTGATAAGGGCATGCAAGAAAGAGTAGAGTCCAGTCTCTTTTCCATTTGTTTCCATCATGGCAAAGACATGGAAAACAGTTTGGCTCCAAATGGTGGGGTTCAACCTCCAGACTTAAACGCCAAAGTCAGTTTAGCTTTAAGAGTGAAGGATACCAGCTTTTCCAACACAAATTGGGTAGATTGTTCTCCTCGCGTCTGTGTTTACCAGGCTTAAAATTTTCCCACTGCTTAGCAGAACAAACTTTTGTAGTTCTATTTGAGCTCTTGTGATATTTCTTACCATTATTTGTATAACTGCCACAGATATTCATCCAGATCATGCCTTAGCATGACCACAAGCAGCTGGTGTGAAACCAGGCTACTCTGCCCCTCAGCACACTCAGGAGCAGTTGTGTGCCACAATGTGCAATCACTACATTAACAAATTCAGTTTTGTTTTGGTTTTTGTTATGTGCCAGTTCACAGGGTTAAAGAGTTACATGAGAATCTCAGTTCTTGTGAAAGATAAAACCAAAGTAATCACTGGCTCTGATAGTTTCAGAGAAAACCTCAAAAATATAAGCAAGGAGGACACAAAACTCAAAAGGACAACAATAAACAAATATCAGCTTTTGTGGGTTTTGCTTGGGGTCTGACTCATGCTTTTTCTGCCTCAGGGGCGACTAACACTGACTGAATTCTCATTGGCATCTGCACGCCAAGGATGGTTTAACTGTGAGGAGCAGGCTTTCAGCTACTCTTCCTTCTGTGTTTCCTTGTATCTACCTGAGCTATTGAGTTTGTAGCTCCATGTTGGTACAATCTACTCTTGGTCAAGCAGAGACGGTAAAAGTGTTGTGAGGGAAACAAATTTGCCACCACGCTAGTCAGACACTGATTCTGCATGACCCAAACCAACCCAACTGTTTTTGCTTCTCTTGTAGTTACCCTTAAGCAAGAGGGATGACTCAGGTGCCTGCTGACTACCTGTCAACCACCAGCTCCTACAACTATGAGCAGTCCCTTCCCTCCGTGGCTCGGACAAGCACTCTCACCAAGGTACCCCCAGCCAAAAAAATAACCTTCTTCAAGAGTGGAGATCCTCAATTTGCGGGAGTCAAGATGGCTATCAACCAGCGAAGCTTCAAGAGCTTCAATGCACTCATGGATGACCTCTCTCATCGGGTTCCACTGCCATTTGGGGTACGGACCATCACCACCCCACGAGGAATACATTGCATCAGTGAGTTGGATCAGCTGGAGGATGGAGGGTGCTACCTTTGCTCCGACAAGAAATACGTCAAGCCTATTAGCATTACTTCTGGGGGACACAGGCCAGGCCCTCCGCGAAGTGGTCGTCCCTCCAGTACCTTGAGAAGAGCAGCTCAGGAGAGCAAACTTGAAGATTATTCCTCACCTTTCACTCACCATGGCCCCAGAATACCCAAGAAAATCACTCTAGTTAAGAATGGAGAAAGTGGGTTTCGGCGCTCAATTATCTTGAACCGCAGAAACGCCAGGAGTTTCAAAACGCTCCTGGATGAGATTTCAGAGATCCTGCAGTTCCCAGTGAAGAAGCTCTACACTGTTGATGGAAGGAAGGCAAGTATATCTGACGCGTGGTGCTGGTCAGTTGTTCTAACCAGTGTTGTCACATCAGTGTTTGCATTCCCTGTGACGCAAATCCTTTAGCTCTTGGGGCCAACAGTTTATTCACATTACCTTCATCCTCTGGGTTTGTGTAGTTAGTGTCACATTAGTTACTTCTCCATTAATTACAAGAAGGGGTGATGTAGAAGAATATCAGGAATGGGTATCAGGAGCTGGATTAATTTCAGATTCACGTACCTGAATCATAGAATCATAGAATAGTTTGGGTTGGAAGGGACCTTTAAAGACCATATAGTCCCACTCCCTGCAGTGAGCAGGGACATCTTCAACTAGATCAGGTTGCTCAGAACCCCATCCAACATCTAGAATGTCAGTGTCTTAATGTTCCTATAAGTGAGGTGAGTGGCTAAGCTGCCATATAGCTGTTGAGACTAAGTTGGCAGTTCATTGAAATTGGAGCTGGCCAAAAATAGGCATCTAGAGGCCTTCAGAATCAGTTACGTTCTTTTTTTCTAGCCTCCATCAATTTATTTGCAAGGTGAAGTTTACTGTGTACCACAGCTACAACTATGCTACTAAATTAAAAAGTGTTAGAGCAAGATCTCATCCCTCTCTTCTCCATTCTGCTAAATTCTTAACATCTTCCCTGGTTTGGTCTTGCCCAAAGTAACAGTCTCCCAGCAGTTTAGAGTTAGGACCATTCACTGTAGTTGGTTTGGATGTGGCCAGCCTGTGTTGGAGCATCCAGGCTGCTTCAGTTGACCTTCATTCTGAAGAACAGGGTCTGGCACTGCTTGCTTTACTAGTACAAGCGTAACCAACTCGAATTAGGAAAGAAAAAAACAAAAACAAACCCAACCTTGCTGCCGGGACCTGTTATAATCTGTATACAAATACTTACCAGTATTTGTTCAGTCCACATGGAGATAATAATCTTGTGTAGTGGTGGTAACTTCCTCTTCACTTCTTCCATTTTTGAGATTTTTCACCCATTTCTCTTAAGAAAAGATTTGCCTTCTACTTCTTAGTGCACTCTTAATGTTCTGCTTGTGATTCTAAATGAGTTTCCCACAATTTGCCTTCTAGTCATTATAAGGCTTTTCTTCCTAGTCATTATAAACACCAAAATTTTAGCAGGGATATACAATAAAGACATGCTCAGTGAACACAATATCTTCACTATTATTCAATCTCCATCTTTCTTTCCATCCAAAGACATGCAGTTATCTTTTACATTTTCAGCTCTGCAGTGGTGATCATTCTGCCTAAAGGTCTCTGTTGTCCCAGAGTCGGATCTCATCCCAACATGCCAAGATGTGGCTAGAATGACATAGGTACTAACTGACCAGAAGTGGTCACTGTGAAGGGTTTGAAGCTGATGGCACCTACTAAGTTTTACACGCTAACATCTTTGCTGACAGTTTGAGTGACAAGCTCTGTAGGTCTCTTCAGGAGACAACTTGTCAATAGCTTTGTCCCTTGTTTTGCACTACCACTCCCAATCCAGCCTTCATTTCTGGAAATGGTTCAGCCTAAGCTGCACTTGAACATCACTTCAAAAGATACTGATGCTCTTTGTTGCAGCGAGATTATCTTCTCTGGCCTTCCATAGAGTTTAAGATTATCCTCTATATAGTGATAATGATATTTTCCACGATAAATCCCAGCTGTCCCATAGAGATCTTTTCTCTTCCCCTTTTTTTCTCCGTGTTTTCCATCTGCAGAAATGTGTGTGTGGATCAATCTCTCCACAGTCCCTCAGGATTCTTTTTTTGGATATGAAAATTTTCATTACCTTCTTGCCAATAGGCAGTTCATCTTCTGTACCTTATTAATTTAATTTGCACTCCTTTTATTCTTGTGTAGATTATCACAGTGACAGGTGACTATGGATCCAACCTGATCAATGTTATCATCTTACACATGGCTAGAAAATATGTGATTATTAATAACTTGCCCGGGGAATCTTTTAAGGTGGTTTTTTGGCCATTCTTAATTTCAATCATTTACCTCTTTCTTTTTTTACCGTACATTACTGCTACTTCCTGTTAGGACTTCCTGGAGCTGTTACTCTAGTCTCCAGTGCAAAGCATTTAAGCCACAGAAAAATTCACTGTCTTGGATTTTCCATACTTTTCCTTTTATAGGGATTTCTTAAACCATTTCTGTTTTTCTGTCTAAGATTTCTTGTCATACCTCATCTTCAAGATCTTTATTCCCTATACAAAATTGTTTTTTTCCCAGAGTCTCTGCTAGATACTGATGGCTTCTTTAAGGAGTGAAAACAGTGAGTTTGTCTCACAATTTGGGGGATTTCCTGAAATAACTTACTTCAGCTGGTGCTGAAGATTAATTTTGACTGTACATCTTGCCTTTATACTTACACTTACATTTTCTGTCAGAGACAATGAAAACATGCCTCCATTCTTCATGACTATTCAAAGGTGTCTGGATGCTTCATATTTCTTGGACATTTCCTTATTTCTCATATTATTCTCTTTGAACAATAATTCAAATTATCTTTTAATAATTTTGTTGACTTCTTTTATCACATGTCTATATCCAGCCTTATTGCAGAGGCCACTATTTCTTGGAAAGGGGGCTGGGAGTGGGAGGAACAGTAACTTTTGACATTCATTCCCAAGATTTGACAGATTAGCCAAATAACAGTAAAATTCATTCCTAAGCAATGTATCTGGACTACTGCTTGACTGACTTTGTATTTGTCTCTTTTAGAATAACGTAATTCACAGTGTTTAAAAGCAAGTTCACATTGTCTTGTCTGCTGGCAGTTTTTCCTTGATCTCTTGAAAACTGGACACACAAAAGGAAAAATCTCTCCTACAAGTGAATTGATCACTTCCATCAAAGAAAGTGCTTCTCATAGACCTAAGAGTGTTGCCCCTTCAATCTGATTTTGTTTTTTTCTACTGCTGTAACTCTAGGTCTAAACTTAAAGATTTAAGTTAAGTCACCCCTGCAACATGACATATGGTTGGCATATATTGTCCCAGTGGCTCTGTTTTAATTTTTTTACCATTTTGTTGAGTAAATTCAGAACACTTTGGTATTACAAGTCTTTGGTTTCTTATTATACCTTTATGTGGGTATAAACATAGACACATATGGAACAGGCTTGTTGGTTTGTGTTCCTTTCATGTAGTATTATTGATCTGAAAAAGCGGAGAAAACTGTTTTCTTCCCTTTGTAGTCCACCTAGTCCACAAATGTTTCTAGTAAACCTTCAAGTTTAATTCAATCATAACTTCCAGGGAAATAAACTTTTTGGACTGCAGATCTCTCTGGTTTTGCACATTGGTACATTTTCTTCTCCAGACAAAACTTCTATAATTTATTTTTATAGCTGTCATTTTATCTCATATTTTTTCAAATTGGTTTTAGCCTAAGGTTTTACCTGAAAAGGAAGAAATGCTAGTGATTTCATTAAGCCAGTGAACTGATCATATTACCTCTTTTTCATGGAACAAAGTCAGAAGAAGGTCATGGGCAGCTGTGCAGAATCCTAATATAGATGAAGTTCACAGTAAGGCCAAAGGTGGTGGTGTAGCATCAGGATCCATTGGAGGCCAGCAGAATTCTTGCTTTTGTGATGACGTGTTTTGCTGTTGTTTTGTCTTTTATTGCTCCCATTTGTCTGCTTATTTACCTCTCGCAGATTTTCAAAGTTACACTTCATGAACTTCCTGAGAAATGCCAGTCTATTTGCTGGTTGTTTCTTCTGTGGCCTGGATTATGGGACCTTCATTGCTCTTCGGTCAGAGAGTCTTTCAGTGCTATGAATTCAAAATTAACCTATAATAATTATGCAAAGCTCAGGTCAGTTGAAACAGTGAGTGAAAGATCTGAGTTCCAATGTTAATATAAATTCAGAGTGGTTCTAGTGGAATTTACATACTTGAATTCTCATTCTAACCCCTGAAGCCTTGAATTGAGGTAAAACGAGTATTTTTACTCTTAAGCATCAAGCAGATGGCAGCCTACTAGGAATGAAGAGCTAGTCCCACTGAAGTGAATAGGTGTTTGGACACCGACTTTAGCAGAGCCAAGAGCCTCTCTTCCCAAAGTAACCGTGATTTTTGTTGTCAGTTTCTAAATTGAAATAGTAGTTTGATGACTATAGGAATGGAGAGAAATTGAATTTGATTTTAGCTTAGACAAACCGGTTAAATTTTCAGCAAGTAAAAAGTGTAAGTCCTATAGTTCTTTTCGGGTCAAGGCACTAGTTACTGTTTTCCAGGCAATTAACTGAAAAGAGTGCCCAAACAGAGAAATCTATTATTTAGGTTGACATCAACATGTCATTAACTTGCCAGTGAAACTTTGTTTGTGCAAGTTTATGCACTAAAAGATAGATAGGCCTGGACTTAACTAATTTAAACCTGATCAGCTTAGAAGGCATTTAGGATGGGGGATCATTTTGCCTGTTAACCTCTCTTTATTGACTATAGTAGATCAGAAGACTGATTTAGACTAGACACGTAAAATTAAGAGAATCAACCCAGGCCCAAGGTTTCATGCACTTGTTTTAAAGTGCTACAGATATTTAAATACTAACAAGCATAAGTAACAGGACTCTATATCTGAAGATCACTTGGCTGATGAGACAGTTGAAAATTGCAACTTTCCTAGGTTTTACTAGAGACATCAGTTCTATGCTGAAAAAGAACCAGGTGTGCTACTAAGAGCCGATATCTCAATACAAAAAGGTAGAGTAAAATTCGTAGGTTATCTTCTCTATCAGACAGACCTTCATCTCTGTCCCGGGAAGTTCTTATACTACCCAGTGGATTTTCTTTCTCCATGGTCTAAACCACAGAAGAGTGCACCAACGTGCAGATCCCCACCGCCTGTCTCGGGAGAGGGAGGAATGTTTCTAGGGGCAAAGGGGCAGAAAGAGATCATAGAAAGGCCAGAAATTCTCACAGTCAATTAACCTATAAGAGATGACGTGTAGGATTACATGACAGCAACTGCACAGCAACAGAGGATTTCCCTTGCAAATGGCAATTATCCAGGGTCCACCAGCTGAAGAGTCACTGAGACTTTTTTAAGTCACAGGAACCCAGCAATGTGACTATGTCTCTAGTCACAGATGCCCCAATTTCTGCACTTACTCTTGAATCACTAGGCCTTCCTTTTACTGCCTGTCTTAAATTAAAACAAAACCAAATTCTTCCTTAAAATCCAATACTCCTTCTATGGCATTTGAAACCACATTGCATTACGGCAAATAGTCTACATAGTTTATGGCTACTAGTGGAAATTACCATGAGCTTCTCAACTGGGATTTATCAACCATCAGAAGAGTTTTCCAAGGGATGTGGCTAGTTTTATGTTTGTTGGAGTCAGGCCAAGACTTAGATGGTTTTTTCTTAGGCGCACTCAAGGCTGACCGTAAGTTGTTATATTTAATGAGTGAATCTGATCCAGTCTGTTATGTAGAAAGGCAGAGCAGGAGACCAGAAAGACTCTCTTTTGCCTTAGACTCTTCAAGTGAGAACATTGCAGAAGGAGCACTGCATGCAACCAAATTTCCTTGAGGGATCAGAGAATTACTGTGCAAGTTAATCAGGGGAGCAATCATGAGTTAAGGAATGCTTCTTCAGGCACCACTAACTGGAGACTGTAAAGGATTAGTTATTAGAGACTCCTTGGGGTAAGGACCCTCATTTTTTCTTCAGTGATTGTGTAGAGTTTGGAAGGAGACAGAGTCAATGCTGTGGCAAGACTAACCATTCTGGGTCAAATCAAGCCATCTTTGGCAGTGGCCATTTGTAGCAGTCTTGGAGAAAGACAGAAGGGCACATATGAAGGGATTCTTTCCCCAGTGTATCTTCCCAGTCTCCAGCAACCCATAGGCTTCCTCAGCCAGAAGTAGCACCATGGGCTACTGTTATTCTAGTAGATAGAATAATATCAGGGCACATGACACATACTCTGGCCTTGGCACCAAATGGCACTACCTATACACTGTCTATATCTATATTTATTTCAAGACCAGGCTGGATGGGGCTTTCAGCAACCTGGTCTAGTGGAAGGTGTCCCTGCCCAGGGCAGGGGGGTTGGCAAGGGGTTAAGGTCCCTTCCAACCCAAACAATTTTATAGTTCTATGATACGTATTCATACTACATAGCCTCCAAAACAGGGCCTAATTCCCACAGCCTCTAAAATTGGGTGCCCGCATTCAAGCTACTTTTTAGAAAAGGTCCCTGGTGTGTGTTAACTCCCAGATCTGCCCAGGAATTGCTTGGGAGAGTGCCAGTTGAGCACTTTAAATGCACCAGAAACCATTCTAACAACTTCACAGTACAGGCAACTCTGTTCCAGCACCCTGGATCCAGAATTGTTTAATTTAGCAGTAAAGACAGAATTTTTATTTTTAGCTGTTATTAGTAAAGGTATTGGCCTAACTGCTATTACTAAATCGTTCTTGGTAAAAATGAGTGCATTTATGGTGACCTTAGGGTGCAAGGCCAGGAAACAGGCTTGTCTGACATACTTCCTGACTCAGATTTACACATCCATATAGCCATTTCTAGGACATCTGTAGACTGCCCGCAGGCATCCTCTAGGCCACTCATGTTTGGGCCATCCACCAAGCTCATCTGTCTTGATGACAGGTGTCATCACAACCATGATGGAACTGTAAGAGGGAAATGGGATACATGGAGGCAAAGTAGATAGTGTAAAATGTGGTGTATATATAAACAATAAGAGAAGAAAGGTGATAATTTCCCTCCCTGGGTTAGTTAATTTTTCTGGTTCCATGTTGACATATTCACTGTGACACTCAGTTTTGTGTTATGTTCAGGTATGAATAATTGCAACCAATTTCAGCCCCTCATCTGGTGCAAACCGTTGTTATCAAGTGAGCTATACCACTTTCCACCCACCATGTGTGTGACTCATAGTCTAAAAACAAACCACAGGTTTCAGGTTCAATATTCTCTGATTCCATGCCAAAACCACAATGACTCCGATGAGATTTACACAAGCGATCTGTAAACCTCAGCAAAACTTTCCATGAACCTGATCCATAAGAAGACTCATATCCAGGTGTGTTTTATGAACCTTTGAGATGCCCTGAAATCATTTGGCCCAGTGCCTTACAAGATGTAGTTAAATGGACCCCGTGTGCTACCCCACTTTCTTATCTAACAGATACCAAATCTAATACTTTCTTATCTAACATACAGCAAATGCAAATGATTCCCCTAGCCTGAGGAGATTTTGTTCTTTCAATAATAATGTAGCAAAGTGTAATTACTTTCTAATTCTTTTGAATTTAATCCAGGCCAAAGACATTTCCAATCCATATTGAGTATATGCAATAATATTTGTGAACATGATACTTCTATTTATTCATTTATGTAGAGTACAAAGAATAGCGGAATTCCACCCTCTCCTGGAAAAACTGTGAATTTTCTTTAAGTACATTAAGTAGAAGTCACTGTTTCTGCAAACAATTTTTGCAGAAGGCAGGGCTTTTTTAATAGGGAAGTCTGTTTTTCTATATTCAGATTTTGAAATTTTTATCAATAATAGGAGAGGACAAGATCTAATGTTTTGCATTTTCATGATTTTGCTTCTTCCTTTGGGTCCCAAACAGAATCATAGAATGGTTAGAGTTGGAAGGGACCTTAAAGATCATCTTGTTCCAATCCCCGTGCCCTGGGCAGGGACACCTCCCACTAGACCAGGTTTCTCAAAGCCCCATCCAACCTGCCCTTGAACACCTCCAGGGATGGGGCAGCCACAGCTTCTCTGGGCAACCTGGGCCAGGCTCTCACCACCCTCACAGGAAAGAATTTCTTGCTAATATCTAATCTTAATCTCCCCTCTTTCAGTTTATTTCTTTTCTGAAATAGATTAAGTTAAGATCAGGGGAGCTACTTCTATTGTGCAGAAGTGAACAGGTTTCCAGCTTTCACATTTGTATACTATGAGCTTTTCAAATTGAGATTGAAACCTTGGACACAATAACAACAAAACTATTCAATCAAACCAGAGGTTTCAGCTAGATGTGTTTCTCTTCATGCCCTGAGCTTTCTGGGTCCATAGGTTGGACTGGATGATCTTAAAAGTCCTTTCCAACCTGGACAATTCTATGTGTCCATGAAGCACAATGCACAAATGTTTATGCTTAGAGACACCTGGGGTGATAAGACCCATGGTGGAACAATGACGTATGGACCTATGAGCTTGATCTAGAAGCAGTAGGGTTAATAGACCCAGTCCTAGCTCCTATAGCTGGTTGGAACACATCTATATTGTGCTTCCCTCTTCCCCCCCAACCAGCTTCCAGTGGCAATAACTTCTCATCCATGGTGTAGATATTGCCCATATAAAAAGAATAAGTTTTGACAACTTTTGGTGATGGGGAAAAGCTTGAACTCATGAACCGTATCCTTCCCACTGACTCAGTCACCACAAGGCTAATCACAAGAACCAAATGCTTAGCATTTTTAAAGACTTGTCAGTTTTTAAGCTAATCCTGCCCTTGGAGAGGATAAAGGCAGGCGCTTGGGGTGGGGTGGATGTTAGTCTGACTCATGATTTTCAAATGCTGATGTTGGATGGACCAGATTTAATGAGCCCGGTGCCAAAGGAGCAGGTGGTGGACTCTGATTTCAGTGAAGAATTGTAGCGTGTCTGAAGCTGGAAAATATCTGCTGGAAAACACTTTCTAAGAAATGCCTTCCTCTCTTTTATGTTGAAATTTGCACCCTTAACAGGAATTTTCTGTTTCTCTGGCTGATTTGCAACTAGAACAGTCTCAGACCCCATTTTGAGCTGATGGGGTGGGTGAATAGGGAAAAGGCCATCAAAAGCTTGCGTATGAAGTCAGTGAGATGTGGGGACCTCTGGCATTTCTCAGGAAGTCCTCAGGAAGACATCCATAGTCTTCATCAGGAGCCAGCTCATCCTTCACAGAGGCAGTAACCGTGGTGGCCCTCATATGATCTTAGCAGCTTGTCTTCCAAACTGGATCGGGCTGTAACTCCATTTTTTTCCCCTTTTTGTCCCCTTCACTTGTTTCTCAAAAATTTTTCTGCTTTTTTGATGCCTTTTTTTTCAGTCTTTCCTCTTTCTTCCCTTTTATCCACGCAGCGTTTCTCTTCTGCTGCTACCCAAACAATTTCCAATGGCCACTGAAGTTCTGATCATAGTATTTCTCCTGATCATGTTCATCTGGGCTATTTCCAGGGCCAAACTCAGAACATTTTCTTTATGCCTGTGCAAAGTGTCACACACTCACTCACAAAGGCATCTGTGAGCAGACCAGGAAAAGCTGCCAGCAGTGCAATAGCCAAACATGGTCTTTGCCTGTGGTTGACTGAGAACACAGCGCAGCGCGTTATTCCTCTATCTTTCACGTATTTTACTTGGCTGTTTGAGCACTTCATGGCCTGATTTCCAGATCACAGCTCCCAAGGCTATCATTTTTCATGCAGCTTTACACAGGGGTCAAAACAGAAAACTAGACAGCTCACATCCGAGCAGTTCTAGAAGATTCTGGTGTTTTTAGAAGTGTTGGTATGACAAATCATCTCATACTGCTGCATTTTGGCATCTGAAGCAACGGACTGGCCCATATTCCCATGATATAAGCATCAAATAAATGTAGCAGCGTGTAATTTATGTTTAGTGGATTACCTGCTATTAAAGGAGCCTGGGACACTGGCATCTGTCCTGCTTCCTGCATGTGGATTTTGAGACCTGAACTTTGATGTGGTGTGTAGGAGACCATGTGAGTTTTGATGTGCTGCGGGAGATGAAGGGATGCTGCTTAGTCTCTTCTGGACTAATAGTTTGGGTGCTACAGTTTGCAGAGGATTAAATCCATTTCTGTGCAGTAGTCCCCTACCTTAAGTTCAATATTAGCTCTTGTTCTGCCTTCCTTTTGATGTGATGGGGAGACCCTTCTGGCTGCTCATCAAATACACACCCGTGCCACGTCCACCAGCCTCTCCGCAGATGGGAAAAGGGGTGTTCCACTGTGGCAGGGTGTGGGGTAGGTTGTCCATGCTGATGTTAGAGAAAGTGATGTCAAGTAATGCACTTTCCTACACCTTCCACCTTCTTTTCTTCCGCTAATTTGCTAATGTGTATGTGGGCAGGGAGTGGCAACACCCCGTGATTCACCTTCTGACCAACAGATTAGCATAGCTTTAAAAAACCACTCCCCAGAAGAACTGCTCTCTAATTGCTCCAGCGCAAAAGTTTCGGGGAGGGAAGGGCAAAAGGGTTCTTTGCATAAATAAAATACAAAATTCATTACTGTTAAACCGAGATGTCCCAGTTCAGAGCCTGGATCCCCCTGGATTGCATGTAGTACAACTACAAAGCAAAAGGGCTGTTCACACTCCAAAGAGTTGTAAATATGAATGAAAGACAAGAAGGGAAGAGATGAAAGAGCTCAAGGAAAGGAGGCAATGAGTCAGCGTGATAGGCAGCTAAGTCAGCCCGTTAGCCTTTTCTTGAACGTGTCTGTTACGAGCTTTTCCTGTTTCTCCTTTGCATCTCTGCACTTCTTTGGAAGGTGGATTGACCTTTCGGGCTAGTGATCTCAACCGCGTCTTGCATTATTTCCCCATTCTGTCTTTCTTTCCCTGTCTCAAATGTCTTGGGTTGGCTGTTAGCCAACACAAGAAAAACAAAGGTTATGTCCTGCGTTTACCTTCGTCAGAAACTGGTATCCATGTTCAGCTTCTGAGGTGAGTACGGTTTACAAAGATTTTTTCTTCCCTGGAAGGGCCAGAGGATAGCATATTCTCCACAACAAGCATCAGAGTCCTTATTTTAAAGACAGCACCTCAATGTTTTTCTTGTCGTGAGGGGCCCAAAACTGGACACAGCCCTTGAGGTGGGGCCTCACCAGTGCCAAGTACAGGGGGACAATCACTGTCCTAGTCCTACTCACCACACTTCCTGACATAGGCCAGGATGCTGGTGGCCTTCTTGGCCACCTGGGCACACTGCTGGCTCCTGTTCAGCCGACAGGTGACCAACACCCCCAGGTCCTTTTCTGCCAGGCAGCTCCAGCCACTCTTCCCCAAGCCTGTAGCGCTGCATGAGGTTGTTTTGACCCAAGTGCAGGACCCGGCACTTGGCCTTGTTGAACCTCTTACCATTGGCCTCAGCCCATCAATCCAGCCTGCCCAGATCCCTCTGCAGAGCCTTTCTACCCACAAGCAGATCAACACTGCTGTCCAACTTGGTGTTGGCTGTAAAGTTACTGAGGGTGCACTTGATCCTCTCATCCAGGTCGTTGATAAAAATATTAAACAGAATAGGCTGCAATACTGCGCCCCAGGGAACACCACTTGTGTCTTTCTTGTGTTTTGGCATTGATGACATTTTATTATTAATTGTGTTACAGTAGCACCTAGAGGTCCTGGCTGAGATCACAGTCCCTTTGTGGTAGCTACTGTACAGTAACATTCATGGAGACAATCCATCCAAATTCATCCAAAAGGACATAGTTCAGAAGAGAGGAAGCCTCTCCAGTGGGGCTTAGAGTGAAGTCTGTGAAACACTTTTGTTGGAAAAAACATTTAGCTTTTTTGAACCAATCCATACGTGACATATCCCACCGTGACAGGGAGTTCCTGTAGTATGAGATAATGAAGTATGCAAATAAGCAAAGTTTTACTGCTTTGAAAAATCACAATTTTATTGTCAGAAGTACAAAGACTTCAATGAAACCTAAAGGCATAGCTGACATTTCCTTGGAAGAGTCTGTGTATATAGGTCCAAAGCACAGCAAATTGCAATTTTTTTCACAAGGCAGCACCTGATCTTTAAGACAGCAGAGTGGTTTGTAGGCCAGAAGCTGATTGATACAAACAAAAATACTTCAATAGAGGCAAGTCTTGGCGGCAACAAGTTTTCTGCTTTCTGGTCCAGAACTTCACTCGCAGCCTCTGTAATTCTCTTGGTTCCTGACCCAGAGTCTGTAGAGGTCACAAGTTTCTCTCCATTGGTTACAGTTGGATTTGGATCAGGTCTTACAGTAAGATTGAGAAACTTAATTTCATTTTCAGGGATTACACAATAGAACTTTGGAGTCTATTTCAGCCCACCAAGGGCAAACTGCTTGACACTGTTCCCTGTAAATTTTGCTTAGTTGATTTTGTCTCTAAATTTCAAGTGTCTTAACTGTGAGCAACCCTTACCATGAGCTCTTATGATAGGGTAGTTACATTGAGGGAATTCAAAG